>BQNB010139137.1:5823-17599 GCA_026074375.1 Tanacetum coccineum
GGAGGAGGAGTTTTTGTGTTTTACACCTTTAAAATGAGAAGTGTGTGTGTATTTCACTAGCAAAGTCCTTAAATACCATAATGACTAGTCAAAGACAAGATGAGGGTTTCAAGGAAAGTATGGTCATAAGTATGGAAGCCTTACAAGTAAACATGTAAGTCTTTGGTCAAAAGGATGGGAGGTATGGCTAGGTTTAATGGCAAGTGATGTACAAAAGACCAAGTTGAGATTTTTTGTTATTTTTAGGTATTGGGTATAAATGTGGGTATTTGTTGAAGCGTAGAAAGGTTTTGGTGCTTCCGGGTATGCCTAAATGTATTTAATTGCTAAACGTAAACGTTTAACGCAACCAATAAAAATAAAATATAAAAAATTGATTATTACTTTCGTAAAAATAATATATTGCTTGCTTGACAAAAACTTTAATTCATTTGGTGTCCGTTTACGTTAATTGTTGATTTTTAGTTTACGCGATTTTACTATATAATAAGAATTAAAAGTAAACGCGTACGAAAAAATAATAATTAGTAAAATAGATGACGTCGTAAATGACCTGAAAATACAAAATGTTACAGTCTCCTCCGGTTAGAAGAGCCTTGTCCTCAAGGCTCAGGTTGCCACACCTGAGGAAAGTACGGGTTCAGAGAAAAGATGCGGATATTTCATCTGGAATTGGTCTTCATGTTCCCAGGTATACTCAGCTCCTTGCCGAGAGTTCCAACGAACTTTGACCAATGGGATTCTTTTTCGCTTTAGCTTTTTCACATCCCGCTCTACGATCTCAATAGGCTCTTCGATAAATCGCAGATTTTGATCAATCTCGATCTCATCCAAAGGTACTTAAACATCTGGCTCAGCCAAACATTTCTTGAGATTAGACACATGAAACATGTCGTGGACACAGCTTAGCTCCTGGGGTAACTTCAGTCGATAAGCCACCGGTCCAACACGCTCTACTATTTCAAATGGTCCCACATATCGTGGTGCTAGCTTTCCCTTCTTACCTATTCGTGAATACTACAAGACGGAGAAATTAGCCAAGATTTATACCAATGAGATTGTAGCGAGACATGGTGTGTCGGTGTCAATCATTTCAGACCGTGATGGTCGATTCACGTCACACTTATGGCAAAATTTTCAGGAAGCGTTGGGTACGAGACTAGACATGAGTACGGCTTACCACCCTCAGACCGACGGTCAGAGTGAGCGTACTATTCAGACGCTGGAGGATATGCTTCGAGCTTCTGTTATAGATTTTGGTGTCAGTTGGGATACTCATCTTCCATTGATTGAGTTTTCTTATAATAACAGTTACCACACGAGCATTAAGTGCGCACCATTCGAGGCTCTGTACGGGCGGAAATGTAGATCCCCCGTGATATGGACTGAAGTTGGAGAAAGTCAGCTTATTGGACCAGAAATTGTGCAAGAAACGACTGAAAAGATTGTTCAAATTAGGGAAAGATTGAAAACGGCTAGGAGTCGCCCAAAAATCTATGCTGATAAGAGGTGTAAACCTCTTGAATTCCAAGTTGGAGACCAAGTGTTACTTAAGGTATCTCCATGGAAGGGAGTGGTACGATTTGGTAAGAAAGGAAAGCTAGCACCACGATATGTGGGACCATTTGAAATCGTAGAGCGTGTTGGACCGGTGGCTTATCGGCTGAAGTTACCCCAGGAGCTAAGCTGTGTCCACGACACGTTTCATGTGTCGAACCTCAAGAAATGCTTGGCTGAGCCAGATGTTCAGGTGCCTTTGGATGAGATCGAGATTGATGAAAATCTGCGATTTGTCGAAGAGCCTATTGAGATCGTAGAGCGGGATGTGAAGAAGCTAAAGCGAAGAAGAATCCCATTGGTCAAAGTTCGTTGGAACTCTCGGCAAGGAGCTGAGTATACCTGGGAACATGAAGACCAATTCCGGATGAAATATCCGCATCTTTTCTCTGAACCCGTACTTTCCTCAGGTGTGGCAACCTGAGCCTTGAGGACAAGGCTCTTCTAACCGGAGGAGACTGTAACATTCTGTATTTTCAGGTCATTTACGACGTCATCTATTTTACTAATTATTTTTTTTCTCGTACGCGTTTACTTTTAATTCTTATTATATAGTAAAATCGCGTAAACTAAAAATCAACAATTAACGTAAACGGACACCAAACGAATTAAAGTTTTCGTCAAGCAAGCAATATATTATTTTTACGAAAGTAATAATCAACTTTTTATATTTTATTTTTATTAGTTGCGTAAAACGTTTACGTTTCGCAATTAAATACATTTAGGCATACCCGGAAGCACCAAAACTTTTCTACGCTTCAACAAATACCCACAATTATACCCAATACCTAAATTTTATAAAATAGCATTACATATATACATATATGGCCGGATATGGTCATGAGACATAAGAGAAATATCTTAAATATCTAGCTAAAGTCTTGTATATACACATCTCATTAAAACACAAGACTTCTACAAGTAAAGCCCATACCTAGACCAAGACTTTCACTAGGAAAAATGACCAACTCTTCCTTGTTTTCCTCATCATGTCTTTTATGAACCTAGTCCTTATTACATCTAGCTACAAGAAGTATATAAAGAAAGTAACTAGCAAGATAACACATACACTCTCATTTCTAAGGTGTAAAACATAAAAACCTCTCCTCCTCCTCCTCTTTAGCTCACGACAACCACAAGACCAACATCAAATCCATATATAATTTTATTTAACATATTTACATACATTCCTACAACACATCTTAGATAATGGGGTGCTAAGTCAAAGTACAAAAATCAAGATATAGGAAACGACCATAAATGGATGTTTAAGGCAAGATTTCATTCGATGCCATAGCAAAATATCAGAGTTTATACATTAGGTCCCATATGCTTTAAAAGTCATAAACATTTCAAGTACATATTTAATTTAACAAAAGCTTCATAATACCAAAAGATGACTTAAGTTTTTATAAAAGATAGAAGTTTGCATTAAATATAGATAAACACAGAATCCGTCTTCATTGATATCCGCCACGGCTCCCGTCCAATCTTCATACTCTAGGACCTGAAATTACATGCTAAAAGTCAACAAGCAATGTAATTGAAAACACTAAGAAAAACACTTGTGTCCAATAGTAAAACAAGCAATGTAATTCACCCCGTAGATTTTGTAAAACAATCATAGTAAAAAGGGGGCTATGAACTCACCTCGAGTGAATGGTAATCCACAAAGTATATCACAATAGAAAAATGCGTCACGAAGGAATCCGAAGGCAACCTAATCCAATATAGGTCGTATAAGTACTAAGCACTTAGATTAATATATAGCTCATCATACTATCGTTCGGGCTATCATAATTAAGAGGTCGTGTAGTGAACGTATGAGGAGCTAGGACACTTTAAATCGTAAATCCAGCAACTCGTCGATACGCCACCCCGAAGAGGCCTCATCATTATGAAACTCCCTAGTAATATAGTACTTTGATAACTAATACAACGTATGATTCTATATAGCTACATCACCGTCTACTCGTTTTAGTGAAAACATAATTATAACGAAAAATGTTTATAAGTATACTTTGGTAAAAATGGCGTAACTTTCTCGTTTCTAATCCGTTTCGCGCGTTTCTTACGTCCACGCCTTCGTATTAAGTCGAGTTATCAAAATATAACATTTTTAAAATTTTAGTTTTTCTGATGAATAGTGATTTTTACTGTTCATAACAGACATATACTTATTTTTATAGTTTTTGTTATCGTAAACTCGTAAACGTCGTATTTTATTCGTTATAGCTCCGTTTTTAACGATTCTTTCGAGTACGATCTCGTAATTAAAAGTTATATCATATTTTTGATGTTTTAAAAATATCACTTTCTGTAATGAATAGTAAATTTTATAAAAATAGTTTTATAAAAGTATTTCTCGTCGTAAACTCGTAACTAACGTATCTTTTTCGTTATAAATCGGTTTTTCAAGTTTCTTATCATTTTGGAATCGTCATGAGGCGTATTATTTTTATATAATGTCTAACCTACTGTATGAGGTCGAATTAAAACAGCCCTTATATGGCATTTGTATACTTTTAATCATAACTTTCTTAAGTAAACCTTTAAAACCCTAATTTATACCTAAACATGTTCATACTTAAACCATATGTTAACATACTTTTACATTCATTTTTCCATGATATATATAACCATATGACATAAGAATAAGTGCATAAATTCATAAACATAAGCGAAAACTCTTTTTACATATTAAAAAGTCCTAAGTGGTGATTTAGCCATAAAGAACATGTAAACATATAAAAATGATGAAAGTAAAGACATGAAGGTTTTTAGATAACCTTATTATGATGTAAGATGATGAACCAAAGTATCTAAACCCTTGTTTAGATATAAAACCCTAGCTTTCCATTTTAAAACCCTAGTTTCACTTTTCTTGATTAATACTTGAAAAAGGTTAGCCAATGCTTGGAAACACCTTAGAATATCTTAGGATAGATGTGTATAGAAGTGTATGGGTTGTAGAAAAATTATATGGATTTAGTTGGAGGATGGATTTGAGCCGTGAGCTCTATGAGTGCCAAGGAATAGATTTTGTGATTTTTTGTTAAGTGCTTAAGCATGTAAGACTTCTTCTTACTAAGGATACAAGTATATAATGTGTAGGACAAGTCAAGTGACAGCTAAGTTGTCAAGGGATGGTCTTTGGTCATAGGTAAGGGTTAATGATTCAAAGAGACAAAGTATGGGTGTAAGGTATTAATGAAGGCATGGTAAAAGAACAAATGTGAAGTCTTCCCTATATCATTGAATCATTGCCATAATTTTTGGAAAACATGAATAAATATGATATATTTGAGTACACACTTATGTATTGGGTAAAATGTGGGTATTTGTTGAGCGTAGAAAAGTTTAGTTGTTTCCGGGAGTGCCTAAACGCAATTTATCGCGAAACGTATTCACTTTACGTATCCGATAAAAATAAAATGAACAAAGTTAATAATTATCCTTAAAATAATTATATAACCCTTGAATGATGTAAACATTTAATTGTTTGATGTCCGTTTACGCTAAACGATAATTTTTAACTTACGCGATTTAACTTAACTATTAAAAATAAAAGTAAACGCGTACGAGAAAAAAAAATTTAGTAAAATAGATGATGTCGTAAAAGACCTGAAAATATGAAATGTTACAGTCTCCTCCGGTTAGAAGAGCCTTGTCCTCAAGGCTCAAATTGCGGCACTTGAGGAAGGTACGGGTTCAGAGAAAAGATTCGGATATTTCTTTCGGAATTGGTCTTCATGTTCCCAAGTATATTCAGCTCCTTGCCGAGAGTTCCAACGAACTTTGACTAATGGGATTCTTCTCCGCTTTAGCTTCTTCACATCCCGCTCTACGATCTCAATAGGCTCTTCGACAAATCGCAGATTTTCATCAATCTCGATCTCATCCAAAGGTACTTGAACATCTGGCTCAGCTAAACATTTCTTGAGGTTCGACACATGAAACGTGTCGTGAACACAGCTTAGCTCCTGGGGTAACTTCAGCCGATAAGCCACCGGTCCAACATGCTCTACGATTTCAAATGGTCCCACATATCGTGGTGCTAGCTTTCCTTTCTTACCAAATCGTACCACTCCCTTCCATGGAGATACCTTAAGTAACACTCGGTCTCCAACTTGGAATTCAAGAGGTTTACGCCTCTTATCAGCATAGCTTTTCTGGCGACTCCTAGCCGTTTTCAATCTTTCCCTAATTTGAACAATCTTTTCTGTCGTTTCTTGCACAATTTCTGGTCCAATAAGCTGACTTTCTCCAACTTCAGTCCATATCACGGGAGATCTACATTTTCGCCCGTACAGAGCCTCGAATGGTGCACACTTAATGCTTGTGTGGTAACTGTTATTATAAGAAAACTCAATCAATGGAAGATGAGTATCCCAACTGCCACCAAAATCCATAACACAAGCTCGAAGCATATCCTCCAGCATTTGAATAGTACGCTCACTCTGACCGTCGGTCTGAGGGTGGTAAGCCGTACTCATGTCTAGTCTCATACCCAATGCTTCCTGAAAAGCTTGCCATAAGTGTGACGTGAATCGACCATCACGGTCTGAAATGATTGATACCGGCACACCATGTCTCGCTACAATCTCATTGGTATAAATCTTTGCTAATTTCTCCGTCTTGTAGTCTTCACGAATAGGTAAGAAGTGAGCCGACTTGGTCAATCTATCAACAACGACCCAAATCGTATCATGCCCACTGCTACTTTTAGGCAACTTTGTGACAAAGTCCATTGTTATCTTTTCCCATTTCCACTCAGGAATTTCTGGTTGCTGAAGAAATCCTGAGGGTTTCTGATGTTCGGCTTTAATCTTAGAACACGTAAGACATCTGCTAACGTACTCAGCAATGTCTCTCTTCATACCAGGCCACCAATACAAGTCTCTCAGATCATAGTACATCTTATCCGCACCCGGATGTACTGAATATCTAGAAGTATGAGCTTCATCCATGATCAATTTCCTTACACCACCAACTGATGGAATCCAGATACGATCAAAGAAGTAAATTTCACCATCATCTCGTTGCTCAAAGTGTCTTTCTAATCCTCTTAGCCATTCAGTTGGGGCTTTGAGATCCTTGGAAGCTTCGCTCTGCGCTTCCAAAATCTTAGTCTTAAGTCCAGAATGAATAGTAATACTCATAGCACGTACTCGTCTTGGCTTGAGTCTTTCTTTTCTGCTCAAGGCATCTGCCACCACGTTCGCCTTGCCCGGGTGGTATTTGATCTCACACTCGTAGTCACTGAGTAGCTCGATCCACCGCCTTTGGCGCATATTTAAATCTTTCTGGTCAAATATGTACTGGAGACTCTTGTGGTCAGTGTAGATAACACTTTTCGTCCCATAAAGATAATGTCTCCAGATTTTAAGAGCGAACACCACCGCACCCAATTCCAGGTCATGGGTGGTATAATTTTTCTCATGCTTCTTCAACTGTCTTGACGCATATGCTATCACTTTGCCCCGCTGCATCAGCACGCTCCCAAAACCTTGTTTTGATGCATCACAATAGACCACAAAGTCGTCGGGTCCATCGGGGAGTGCTAACACAGGAGCATTGCATAGTTTCTCCTTCAGAATTTGGAAAGCTTCATCTTGCTTATCGCCCCACACATAAGCCTTATTATTTTGAGTCAACAGGGTGAGGGGCTTGGCGATCTTAGAGAAATTCTCAATAAATCTCCAGTAGTAACCCGCCAATCCTAAAAATGACGGATTTCAGTTGACGATTCAGGAGTCTTCCAGTTCTTGACCGATTCTACCTTACTAGGATCCACGTAGATACCGTCACGGTTGACCACATGTCCTAGGAACTGAACTTCTTTTAACCAAAATTCACACTTAGAAAATTTAGCGTATAACTTCTCCTTCTCGAGTAAGTCTAAAATCGTCTTCAGGTGGACTTCATGTTCTTCTTCTGACTTTGAGTAGATTAAGATGTCGTCAATGAACACAATTACGAATTTGTCCAAATACGATTTGCAGACGCGGTTCATTAAGTCCATGAATATTTTTGGTGCATTCGCCAGCCCAAATGGCATGACTGTGAACTCAAAGTGCCCGTATCGAGTTCTAAACGCGGTCTTCGGTATATCTTCCTCTCGGACTCTCAACTGATGATATCCCGAGCGAAGATCTATCTTCGAGAAACAACAAGCACCTTGTAATTGGTCAAACAAGTCATCAATTCTGGGGAGAGGGTAAAGGTTCTTTATAGTCAACTTGTTTAGTTCCCTGTAGTCAATACACATTCTCATCGAACCGTCTTTCTTCTTGACAAAGAGCACGGGTGCTCCCCATGGTGAGTGACTTGGTCGAATAAAACCCTTCTCTTGAAGTTCTTTAAGCTGGTTCGACAATTCTAACATTTCTGAAGGGGCTAACCGGTATGGAGATCTAACAACTGGCGATGCGCCTGGAATCAGATCAATGCGAAATTCTATCTCTCGCACAAGAGGTAAACCTAACAGATCGTCTGGAAATACCTCAGGGAAGTCTCGGACAACACGTATGTCATCAAGCTTTTTCTCATCAGCCTTGATACATGCAAGTGAACGAAGATCCTTTTCCGGCCTCTCGCCTTGAACTTCAAGAATCTTGCCATTCGGAAGAGGAATACGGACAATCTTCTCATAACAATCGATGAGAGCTCGGTGGTATGCCAACCAATCCATTCCAATGATAACATCAAAACTTCCTAGCCGGGTTGGCAACAAGTCTATTTTGAACACGTGATTTAACAAGACTAAGGTGCAACTACGTAAAATGGTATTGGTGCTAACGACTTTTCCGTCTGCTAACTCTACTTCGTAGCTAGTGTTTAGAGTGGCAGGGGCAATATTAATAGAAGGGGTAAACGCAGAAGATACAAAACTCTTTTCAGCACCGGAGTCAAAGAGAATACAAGCGTAGTGATCATTAAGAAGAAACGTACCCGTGACCACATTCGGATTCTGCTGTGGATTTTCAATCACCACGTAAGCTCTCCCCAGAGATACAATCATTTTGCTGGTTCCTGTCTTTCGGACACTTGTCCTTGAAATGTCCTTTCTCACTCACGCCGACAATGTCACATTCTGCAGGTTGTCATTACCGCACCTCGAAGCTTAACTCTACAGATCCTTCTCCATGTGACCTATCTTTGACATCTTGCACTTTTGAGACCCGGTCCTGATGGTGTAAGTTGCACGGTATCATTTTGGTAAATTTCGAGATAAATCTTTCACCTCCAGTGGGGCTATGTTGCCCTGGACAGTTTTGGGTCGTCCTGGTTTGTTGCTGGTGATGATTGTTGTCCTCGGTTGCGGTTGTTGTTGTTGTTGTGGTTATTGTTGTTGATTGGTTATTGATGTTGTTGTTTTTCTGGTTGTTTTCCAATTGCCTTTTATTGCTTTCCCCAACTCTTGCAGGCCCTACCTGAACTGATTGCCTCGACTCACGTTCACGGGCATGTTGGATTGCTCCTCTTACTGAGTTGCAGGTTTTGAAGAAGTGATATTTCCTTTGATTCTTTTAGGAAAACCACGAACATACTTCTCAATCTTCTTCTTTTCAGTGGGCACCAATTCAGGACACATCAAGGCCAGCTCATAGAAACGATTGTTGTATGCCTCGATGTCATCTCCTTTCAGAGTCAGAGTCCAAAGATCTTGTTCCATCCTTTGGATTTCAGTTGCTGGGCAGTATTCAGTGGTCATCATAGCTTTCACGTTGCTCCAAGGGATCTGATTAGCATTAGCAAGTCCCAAAGTCTGTCCATTTCCGTTCCACCAGGTTAGACCATGACCTCGATCGGTGCACATTAGCAAACTTCACTTTGCATATTCTGCACATTTGCAAAATTCAAAACACTTGCTTCATCTTTTCGACCAACGTTTCAGTCCGACTACACCTTCAGTCCCTTGAAAGTGTGAGGCTTGCCTTTCATAAATCGTCTCCCTATACGAACAGCCATGCATCTTGGTACAACATTCCTCCAGTATTTGTTGATCCAGATCCACCAGCCATTGTTTGAGTCAGGCTCTAGTCTTTTCATATTTTTCATGGCTTTGGCCACACGCTTTGACACTATCTTCTAACAGATTTCTTCTCTTAAATCTCCTGGGCGCGTGATTCTGGCACACAAGTACACAATCGTTGAGAATTGTAAAGGTATGCAGTGTCATGACACATGGTAAATAATGGAGAATGATATCAATAATAATCATAAAATATCGTGATAGACGATATTTATATAAAATTGTCCGATAGAAATAGATATGATATGTCAAAAGGTAGACGTAAGAGATCGAATTTAAACCGAGTATTAATATATATAAATTTATATAATGCAATAATGATAATCGAAAAAGTAAATAAGGATCAGGGAATACGCGCGCGTGGATATCAGATAGCGATGAAGGATTTTGTATTTAAAATGAAAGAAAAGAAAACATTTAAACTTTGTGGTTATCGACTAGGTTTTGAAAATGACCCAGTTCCCTATAACTTGCTCTTGGTACCAATCTGTAACAACCACCAAAATCTGGTAGCAGGGAAATGGTACAATGGGGGTGCTACGTCTAAAGTATCAACAATCAGATATAGGATACGACCGTAAAATGGTCGTTTTAGATAAAAGATTTCATTCGATGCCATAGCAAAATATCAGAGTTCATACATTAGGTCCCATATGTTTTAAAAGTCATAAACATTTCAAGTACATATTTAATTAAACAAAAGCTTCATAATACCAAAAGATGACTTAAGTTTTTAAAGATAATAAAAGTTGCATAGACTTTAGATAAAACACAGAATCCGTCTTCATTGATATCCGCCACGGCTCCCCTCCAATCTTCATACCCTAGGACCTGAAATTACATGCTAAAAGTCAACACAAAGGTTGAGTGAAATCATAGGTTTATCGGTAAAAAGGGTGGACCACAAGATCGAAGTAATAGTAGACTCTGAAACACATTCAGTAGTCCAAAACGTTTATTATTGCACTAAGCTCATGACCCCGAAGCCTTAACTAGATTTGTGCCCCAATCAGAATATAGGATGCTTGCCAACAACCTAACACCTCTCAATGTTAAATGCACCTTGATCAAACTAGTGACCCAAGGAAAGGTGGGGATTGTCAGTCCCGATAGATCTATCCACAACACTCGCGCTTACTACAATAGCAATTAACGGTTCATGATAAATAGGGACTTCACGGCAATAAGGTAACTTAGCAATAATATTCAGGCAGTAATCTGGATAGCATACACTTTGTAAACACTTTGAAAACACTTAGAAAAACACTTGTGTCCAATAGTAAAACAAGCAATGTAATTCACCCCGTAGATTTTGTAAAACAATCACGTAGTAAAAAGGGGGCTATGAACTCACCTCGAGTGAATGGTAATCAACAAGTATTCACAATAGAAAATGCGTCACGCTTACGATCGAATGCAACCTAATCCAATATAGGTCGTATAAGTACTAAACACTTTGATTATTTATAGGTCGTATAGCTCATCATACTATCGTTCGGGCTATCATAATTAAGAGGTCATGTAGTGACGTATGAGGAGCTAGGACACTTTAAATCGTAAATCCAACAACTCGTCGATACGCCACCCCGAAGAGGCCTCATTATGAAACTCCCTAGTAATATAGTACTTTGATTAACTAATACCACATATAATTCTATATAGCTACATCACCATCTAATCGTTTTAGTGAAATCATACTTATAAAGTAAAAACGTTTATAAGTATACTTTAGTAAAACTGGCGTAACTTTCTCGTTTTAAGTCCGTTTCTTTCGTTTCTTATGTCCACGCCTTCGTATTAAGATGAGTTATCAAAATATAACATTTTCAAAATCTAAGTTTTCTGATGAATAGTGATTTTTACTGTTCATAACAGTTATATATTTATTTTTATAGATTTAGTTATCGTAAATCTCGTAAATGTCGTAACTTATTCGTTATAGATCCGTTTTTAGCGATTCTTTCGAGCACGTCTTCGTTTTTAAAAGTTTTATCATATTAATGATGTTTTCATAAATTAATGTCCCTGATGAACAGTAACTTTTTATAAAATTTATTTTATAAAACCCGGTATTAACGTAAAACGTATATTTGTCGTATTACTTGAACTTTTTATACTTAAACCAAGAGTGTACAACACTTATAAATCTATTTTAACATGATATTACCAACATCATAGTAT
>BQNB010139138.1:2690-17599 GCA_026074375.1 Tanacetum coccineum
AAAAAGATGAACTTACAAAAATAATAAACGAAGAGATGATATAAACTAACAAACAACACGAACGATGATTATAATACCCAAACTAACTATCTAATCTAACCCAGAATATACTTGAGCTTCTAAAATCTTGATCAATGTTGAAAAAGGGTAGTGGTTGGGTGGTGGTTGGCGTCGGACGAACAAAAGGAGAGGGAGAGGAGAGGGAAAATTTTATGTGTGTGTTTTAGAGAGAGAGAGCGGGATGAAAGAATGAATGAAGAATTTGAATTATATAAGAAATAATCAATAGTCTAGGTTCATTGAATAGAATTGAACCTAGAACCTTCTTTGAATGGAATCCTAGGATGATAAGCATCTAGGGGACAAGACTACCAAAAATGTAGGAGATGTGTTAGATTGGGGGGGGGGGACGCACCAAGGGGAAACAAGGGGGAAGGTTTTGCCAATCTTTAAAAGTTTGATCATGCTTAAGAATCCTATGCTTCCTTTATATTTATTTCTACCCTCTTAAGAAATTTTTAAATGGTATTAACGGTATACTCAAAAGCTGAAAACGCACGATAACTTCAAGTAAAATTCTAAAAATTTAAACATCGATATGAAACGTAAAAACATGACATTTACTAAAAGACTTCATAAAATAGCAACCCGAAATGCTTTCGGTAACGATCCTCAGATACACACAGGATAACTTCTTGATTAAACGTAAGATTAATACGAAATTCGATAAAGTCAAACTGAAGTACAAAAAGTCAACGGGTACATATGAGATATTTTTACGGGTGTTACATCCTTTACCCGTTAGAAAAGCTTTGTCCGCAAAGGTTACGATGCGACATTAGGTGTAGTTAAAGATTTAGAAAATTAGTGCGGGTATTTCTTTCTAAATTTATCTTCACGCTCCCAGGTGAACTCGGGACCCTCGTCGAGTTCCAGCGTACCTTGACAATTGGAATGCGACTCTGCTTTAGACGTTGGACCTTGTGGTCCATGATCTCAACGGGTTCTTCGATGAAATAGAGCTTGTCGTCGATCTGGATCTCATCCAGCAGAATAACGAATGTTTCATCGGATAAACATTTCTTCAGATTTGAAACATGGAAGGTACTATGCACTCTACTCAGTTGTTCTGGGAGTTCAAGACGGTAAGCAACCATCCCAACCTTGGCAAGGATCTTGAAAGGTCCAATATAACGAGGGTTCAGCTTTCCCCATTTGCAGAAACGTATTACCCTTTTCCATGGCGACACCTTCGGCGTGACCTTATCCCCGACATGGAACTTCAAAGGCTTACGTCTCTTGTCGACATAACTCTTTTGTCTATCAAGTGCAGCTTGGATGCGAATTTTAATTTGGACGATCTTCTTGGTTGTCTCATGTATGATTTCTGGACATGTGAGTTGGCTGTCTCCAACTTTAGCCCAGCAAATAGGCGATCGGCACTTTCGACCATACAGTGCCTCGAATGGTGCTGCCTTGATGCTAGTGTGATAGCTGTTGTTGTACAAAAACTCCACCAAGGTTCAGTGTCTATCCCAGCTCTTGCCAAAGTCATTCACACACGCACGCATCATGTCTTTTAATGTCTAGATGGTTCTTTAACTCTGACCATTTGTTTGCGGGTGATAAGCAGTGCTCATATCCAGTTACGTTCCCAACACTTCCTGAAGTAACTGCCAGAAATGAGAGGTAAATCTACTATCATGATCAAAGATGATCGAAACTGGCACTCCATGCCTCGAGATAACTTCTTTCATGTATTGTCTCGTTAACTTCTCTATCGAGTATGTTTCCTTCATTAACAAAAAATGAGCAGATTTGGTAAGTCGGTCAACAATCACCCAGATCGTATCTTGACCAGTAGACGTCTTTGGTAGTTTAGTTACAAAGTCCATGGTGATCTTTTCCCATTTCCATTGGGGAATCTCAGGTTGTACCAGTAAACCTGAAGGCTTTTGATGCTCAGCCTTAACCTTAGCACAAGTCAAGCATTTGTTGACGTAGGTGGCAATCTCGGCTTTCATGTTTGGCCATCAATATAACTTCTTAAGGTCGTGGTGCATCTTGTCTGATCCAGGATGTATAGAATACTTTGACTTATGCGACTCATGCATTATCAAATCTCTTAGGTTGCCAAAATAAGGTATCCAACTCCTATTCCTCAAACATAACGTTCTATCAGCACGGGGTTCAAGCTTCTTAATCATGCCTCACAAGTCTTCTGTGGCGTAGTTCTCCTCTTTCCTTGCTTCAGTCTGGGCGTTCAAAATATGAGATGGGAGGTATAAGTTGATTGTCATCATTAAAGCTCGAACTCGTAGCGGCTTAACCCTTTCCTTTCGGCTTAGAGCATCGACCACCACATTCACTTTTCCTGGGTGATAACGAAATCTCACAGTCATAATCACTTAGCAACTCTAGCTATCTACGTTCTCTCATGTTCAACTCCTTCTGATCAAGAATGTGTTGCAAGCTCTTATGATCAATGAACACAACGCATTTTGTTTCGTGCAAGTAGTGTCTCCACATCTTAAGAGCGAACACCACAACTCCCAATTCCAAATCGTGGGTCGTGTAGTTCTTTTCATGAACCTTAAGTTGGCGGCATGCGTAAGCTATAACTTTCTCATTCTGCATCAGAACCGCGCCCAACCCCTTGTGCGAAGCATCCCAATACACCACGAAAAGAAATGCCGCTTCCTTATTTTCTCCACATTCGTACTTCACACTGTTCTGAGTCAACTTAGTCATAGGTCTAGCAATCTTGGAGAAACCCTCGATGAACCTTCGGTAATAACCGGCAATACCTAAAAATTGGCGAATTTCTGTTGGAGTCTTTGGCGATGCCCAATCCTTAATCGACTCAATCTTAGCTGGATCAACGTGAACGCCTTCGCTATCAATCACGTGACCGAGAAATTGTACCTTAGAGAGCCAAAAATTGCACTTTGAGAACTTGGCGTATAATTCCTCCATCTTAAGTAATTTCATAATTAGCTTAAGGTGCTCTTCATGTTCTTCCTTGCTCTTGGAGTAGATCAGAATATCATCAATAAAGACAATCACGAATTTATCCAGATATGGCTTGCACACCCGGTTCATTAGATCCATGAATACCGCCGGTGCATTGGTCAATCCAAAAGGCATTACTAGGAACTCGTAACGACCATAACGAGTCCTAAACGCCGTCTTTGGAACGTCCTCTTCCCGAACTCGAAGTTGGTGATAACCAGACCTCAGATCGATCTTTGAGTAAACACTCGACCCTTGCAACTGATCAAACAGATCGTCGATCCTCGAGAGCGGATAACGGTTCTTAATCGTAAGCTTGTTCAGTTCACGATAATCAATGCACATGCGGAACGATCCATCCTTCTTCTTGACAAATAAGACAGAAGCTCCCTAGGGTGCGGAACTTAGTCTTATAAAACCCTTATCAGTTAGTTCTTTCAACTGAGTGGACAACTCCTGCATCTCAGACGGTGCTAACCGATAAGGAGCCCGTGCTATAGGTGCAGCACCGGGGACTAAGTCAATTTGAAATTCGACTTTTCGAGCTTGCAGAAGTCTTGGCAAGTCTTCTGGAAAGACCTCCAGAAAATCCTAGACGATCGGCACGTCTTCAAGTTCTCATCGATTAGTTCTCCGTTTTTTTACGAATTTATGCAGAAAATTCGGCACCTCTCGATGTGCTTTTGAGTCTCTGGTGCAGGATTATGCTCAATCTCGAGTATCCCTTCGTGTTGTCGCCTGAATGTTAATATATCTCATTGCCGTAGGGACTACGAACAATTTTAGTCAAAACATTACAACATGATACTTTGATAACCAATCATCCAATTTAATAAATCAAGTACCCAAGTCTAACCACGCATTAGGTCAGTATGAAGGGAGATCAAGTAGTTTAACGTAAACCCTTAATATTGTGTCGGATTCGACGATTCGCCCTCGACTAATTTTAAATAGTATAACTAACGTCTAACGCGTAGGAGGGCTTTCATAAGGTCCTAAACGTAGTCGATAGAATCTTCTATGCTCCAGAGTCATAATGATGTATGAATAATGATTATTGAGAGAGGAACGTACTGACGGTTGGTATTCTGGTTGCCGTCATCTCTATGCATAGCTCTCATGAGTATCATTGTTGCAGCTTGTTCACACGATTTTGATCTTGAGTTGCGGCAATCATTTCTTGTATGTCATTGAGGGGGGGGGGGGGGCCACTACAACCAAATTTGGTATAACCTCTGGATGCACGGGGGCTTTGGTGTTGGGAAATCACAAAGTCTTTACAGTCTGGCATGTGGATTCTGAGTTGGTATAACTATATAGTGCTTGGGCTTTCATGAATGCAATATGTACTCGTTACAGTATGTCATTCTAGCATCCCTCTCTTCTCACTGTTGCCATGTGTCAGCTTGAGCCAATTTTGTCTTAAAGGTGGTCGCCTTGTAAGTTTGCGTGGTTGGTTGTTAAATCTCTTTTGATAGAATTTGAGCATCCCGCGAACTTTCTGATCCATAGCCATAAGCCATCCTGATCGGATTTTGTAGTCGAAACTGGTTAGACGATGTAAATTACCTTGAATGTTCTTGGAAAACCCCAGATCGAACCTCTTATTTTTGTGTTCAGGACCCCTGGGCCTAGCCAGGACCTCTAACATCGTCGCGGTAGCCAACGACATCGTCCTTAAACCAGAACCACCACCTATTTTTAGCTTCTGGCTTCTCATTCCTGGCACACTTACCATCAAAAAAAGTTCATCCAAATCTTCCTGGCATTCTATGCCTCATCATGCCATAGGTTCTGGACATGGAATTAACCTCGTAGGCTCATCTAGCAAGGTGCAAATCAGTCCATTCACTTGCGAGTTTAGGAATAATGTGATACACAAACAGATTATTTTCAAAACTCTAGCAAACCGACTGACACTTCAATATACTAAAGTTGCATGGTTGAAACTGAGAAAACCCTTGTAGGTATAACCTAGCAATGGCTTGCTGCATTTCTTATTGCACCTCGCATTACCATTCTCTCTATGATTTCCCACCCATTATTGTCCTATGGTTTCATTTCACACTTCGTTATCGTTCTCATCTCCATTCTGGCTTTGGTTTTTATCAATCTAGTCCAGCGTTAGGTTGACTCTGAGCAGGCCAACGCCTCTTAACTGTCGAGAGATTAATTTTTTAGACTGGTTGAGGTATACCAGAGCGAGTAATAGTCATAATTCTAGCCATAAATTACAACACAAAGTGAGATTCAGAACGGGGTAAAGTTAAAATAAACAATAAATAGAATTTGCAAAATAAAGTTTATAAAATAAATTAGAATAACGATTTGCCAGAACGAACGAATACCATGATTATATGGAATGAACACAAGAGAAGATCATAATAATAATAATAAGATTTCATTTCATACAAAATTCGAAGTCGGTTATACGATTTCCCAAAATGAGTTTTCTACCCATACTACCACTACTACTACTACTATGATCCACCCATAACTCATGATGTTATTAGTCTAAGGACGATAATCATGTGTCCTCATCATGAAGGTCTCTATCCTCCAAAGTTTTCGACTCTTATGAGCCTGAAGCTCGCGACATCCTCTACATAACCCAAGCGTCGTTGTAAACTGTCAGCTCTTACTCTCTCAATACCTAAAGCGTCTCAAAGTCTCGTGTTGCTACCCTCTAAGGCTACAATACGCTCTAACAAACCAGACCTCTCACCATCAGCAATAAGTTTCCTAGCCTGTAGGTCTGTCTGTCCTGCCTCAATATCCTCTATCCTCTTGAGGGGTATCTCTAGCATGTGCCCATACATACCCTGAACACTCTCCTTAAGCTGCTCTAGTCGCTTAATAGTGTCTGGCATGGGCAATTTATTTGGGATATCAATCCCTGTAGTAACGTCGACCCTAATCTTTATGGTCCCCTTTAGCTGAACCTCAACATCAGCCTCATCATCGGCCTTTGCCTCCTCTGGCTCACTCTCAGACTCAACAACTGCCAACCCTGGCTTGATACCCATCTCAACCCCTGCCATAACCTGCTCAATATCTAACCCATCAACTAGGGGTGGCAATTTTTGACCCGACACGAAACCCGACCTGAAACCGACACGAAAATTAACAGGTTCGGGTTGAGTCTAATAGATTTTGGGTTGGGTTTGGGTCGACCCATCTGACCCGTTTACTAAACAGGTTAGGTTTGGGTTGGGAATAAATTAATCGGGTCGACCCGTCAACCCGTTTAAGATTTTTTTCTAAAATTAAAAATTATTTATATTTTATTATATGTGTTAAATGGGTTAAACGGGTTGACCCGTAAACCCGTTTAACCTATTTAACCCGTGTAATGTGCCAACTTGTGTATATAAAATGGGTTAAATGGGTCAACCCGAAACCCATTTAACCTATTCAACCCGTGTAACTTATTTAACCCGCCAACCCAAGTATATATACGGGTTAAATGGGTCAGGTTCGGGTTATGTGTAAACAGGTTAGGGTTGACATAGCTGACCCGATTATTTAAATGGGTCAGGTTCGGGTTGGGGTTTTCTGACCCACCAACCTATCAACCCGAACCCGCCAACCCGAACCCGACCTGAATTGCCACCCCTACCATCAACTATCGCAGCAGCAGCCGCAGTCTCGGCCTCAATGTCTGCTCGAATATCTGAATCCATGTCCGACTCTCTATGGATCTCTGGGCTACCCTCATTACCAGACTCATCTGAATGCATAGCTGATGTACCCATATACCTCTTGTGAGGTGGTAGGAGGTCAGCTTGAATCAGTGATAGGGCTCCTGCAGTGTGAACTGTAGATGGAATGGATGTGGCTAGAGACCGACTCCTCTTCCGAGAAGGTCCAGCAGATGAAAAAGATGCATGTGTAGCATAGTCTGAGCATTGTGGCCTCCTCCGGGTTAATGGCCCAGATGGAGAGCGAATAGCCTTAGAAGAATGATGTAGATGATCCTCTAGTGAAATCTATGTACCCTGTAGAGAAGCAGTAAAAGAACTCTCTGAAGTATGCAATGTTGAATCTCATAAAGATCTGGATGAAGTATTGGATGATGATGTCTCAAGTGAAAGTGTTGCCCGATGGGCCCTACAAAGAGCCGTACTACGTGTTGGCGTCATCACGGGTCATAATCCTAACGTACTCTTCCTGGCGGTCAACCGAATACGACTACAAACGGCCGGTGAAGCGGTAATGACCAGAGTAGATATGTCGCAAGCAGGTGATGTGATAGCAATCTTTGTAGACGGTCCTGGTGGGGTAGGGGCAACTGGAATCTCTGCAGATGGGATAGTACTCATAGTAGTATTGGGTGATGATGATCCTGATGGAGAAGATGGACAAAATCTAACCCTGTCACTCCACCTAGAAACCACGTCATCATAAAGTCTAAGTGACACGTGTCTCTCAGGTAATTCATCTGCTGGCTCGGACTCCGAGTCATCCGAACATAAGAAAGGTGAAACCGCAGGTAACTTTGGTGCTGAAGGTAGATTAGTAGGTATATCTGGAACGATAAGGACCTCTGTAGGAATAGTGCTGAAAAGAATAACTCGCGAAACAACGAATCCCACGCTCTCCTCTGATACGTCAGAAGAAATAGTAATAACTGAAGTTGCCATACTCTGCACAAGCAAAAGTTTATATAAATCTCTTTATATGAACCATGAAGGATGAGTATGGTGAATAAAATAAAATATAATATGGCAAAACGAAATGTAAGTATAATTATGGTAATATAATACTTATATACGTATCACTAGTAGTTATATACGTAAGCAAGTAAAACACGTAGGATCACATTCTGGTTATAGACCAAACCTAGTATATACTACCTGGTTATTTATAACCTTGGCTCTGGATACCAATTTGTCACACCCCAAAACCGGGTCCAGTCGGAATAAGTGTCTGGGGGCGTGACGTCATAATATACATCACACAGAATCAAGAGAACGACCTCTATAGGGCATTTTTAAAAAAGACATTCATACTCATTACATTGATTTGAAATATAAATAAGTATTGCATCAATTCATTAAGATGATTAAAAGATTTGCGGAAACATAAGTAAATGGTAGCGGAAGCATAAAATGTTTAAAATGACAATGAGTATGATAAATAGATAAGTCTTGAAAAGTGCAATCAGACAGTCGGAAGATAACACAACAATTCAAGTAAGAATCCAATTCAAGTACCTGAAAACATGCTTAAAACTGTCAACATAAAGTTGGTGAATTCACAGGTTTAGTTATATAATAAGTATGAAACACAATAATTTAAAATGCATGATCATTGTAACACATACAACAATCACAAAAGTATATTTACATTGCTCTAAGCGCATGACACCGAGGCTACAACAATTTGTATGCCAATCAATTTCAGACATAATAAGATATTAAGTGCCTAGGTATATGTTCAACCCAAAACATGCGCATTCCGACATGGTATACGTTCGTTAGTTCGTCTCTCGAACTAGTAAGCGCTACTTACCCGAAGGGGATGTCAATCCCAAATAGATCTATTTATAACACTAGCGCCTACACAAGGTAACTAATGGTTCCTGATAGTGGGGAACGGTGGGTTATCGCTACTTAGGCAACACGTAAACAAATAAAGTATTCAAGCAAAATTTGTGTCCAAGGTTTAATAACAAGCAATGCTTTCACCCAAAAAATAGTGATGTAAAACGGTAAAACGCGAGGCTACGAACTCACCTTGATTGGTGGAATGAAGTAGTGAAAAGACTAGAAAAGAATGATCACACGGTAAAGGACAACGGTACACAGTCAAGACCTAAAGAATAAACGGTCAGGTTCAGAATAAGTACGACGTGAATTACGAATATACTTAAGGGTTTAGAAAGTAGTTGTACGATTATTACGAAAATGCTTTAGTATTCGTTGGTTGTGTGGTAGTCGTAGTGGTTTTTGACTTGATTAAACGTATCATGATAGTAAGGATATTATACATAGTAAAGTAGAACATTAAACCAAAGTAATAAGTTTCGGCTATTTACCCGGTAACCCAATATAGTAACTAAGATAAGCGTTTTTATGTTTTTAAACTACATAGTAAGTATTAGGTATTTTACAACATTTATAAAATTTACATTTTTTGTCTTTTAGTCGGGCATTAAAATAACAATATTTATTATTTCGCCTTTACTCGATATTGAGAAAATAATTGGAATATTTATATAAATATGTATTTTATTTTATTTAATCAACCTAAATGTGAATATTAAAATATTATGTTTTTGTCTTTTAGTCAAGATTTATAAAATTAAGTTTTTAAAATAATTCTAAGTATAGAGATTTTATGAAATTTCGGCATGACTCGTTCGTATATTAGTTTTCTAAAGTCGTCGACTTTTATCCAAAACGCTTTCGAAATATATTTCACAATTCGTCAAATCTCTTTACTTAACCCAAAACTATTTCCTACACTCTATATACTGTTTAACGCTCGTAAAATCAAACAACTTATCGTAAACATAGGTTTTGTAATTATTCAAGATACGATGTTAATACGTATTACTTATAAGTTCAAATAAGCATTATCCCTTACAAAAATAAGCCGAAAACCTTAATGGACCCTTATTGGGATTTTAGACCCAATAAGCCTAAACAAAGTATATAGATTACTACAAGTCTGAAATCAGTCCAATAAGCAAATCAATAAACAAATATGCTTTTAGCTTATCCAATAAGCTACACAAATAAGCCACCAATTAAGCCAAGTCGTGGCTTATAGCCCACAGTTTGGGCTTGGTTTTGGGCCGAGACCCACAAAAACCAAACTAGCACTTTTGGACTTATTTATTAAGCTCGTTACGCTCAAAACCATATAAGTTGTCAAATAAGCTATGAAAATAAATTTAGAAAAATAAGACAAATACAAATAAGCATAAAGTTCAAACCTTTATGGTTTGCCTTTATGTTCGACGCATATAAGCACACAAATAAGCTCCCTTGAGCTTATTAATAAGCTAAAATAAGCAATAAACTTTAAAAAATCATTTCTTTTAAAAAGTTTCACCACGACAACACAACTAATCTTTCCTTTCTTTTTTTATTAAATTCGAACCACACATAAACCCTTTTGGGATTTATGTAATTTTAAAAGCTTTGATTTTTAACAAACGGTTTGTACATCTAGCTTCTAAACATTATAAGGATCAAGGAAGTACAAAAAGAATTTGAAAAAGATGAACTTATAAAAATGATGAACGAAGAGATGATCAAAACTAACAAACAATACAAACGATGATTATAATACCCAAACTAACTATCTAATCTAACCCCGAATATACTTGAGCTTCCAAAATCTTGATCAAAGTTGAACAATGGTGGTGGTTGGGTGGTGTTTGGCGTCAGACGAACAAAGGGAGAAGGAGAGGAGAGGGAAAATTATATGTGTGTGTTTTAGAAAGAGGGGAATGAAAGAATGAATGAAGAATTTGAATTATATAAGGAATAATCAAAAGTCTAGGTTCATTGAATAGAATTGAACCTAGAACCTTCTTTAAATGGAATCCTAGGATGTTAAGCATCTAGGGGACAAGACTAGCAAAAATGTAGGAAATGTGTTGTATGAGGGGGGGGGGACACACCAAGGGGAAACAAGGGGGAGGTTTTTGCCAATCTTTGAAAGTTTGATCATGCTTAAGAATCCTATGCTTCCTTGATATTTATTTCTACCCTCTTAAGATATTTTTAAACGGTATTAACGGTATACGCAAAAGCTGAAAACGCGCGATAACTTCAAGTAAAATTCTGAAAATTTAAACATCGATACGAAACATAAAAATGCGACATTTACTAAAAGACTACATAAAATAGCAACCCAGAATGCTTCCGGTAACGATCCTCAGATACACACGGGATAACTTCCCGATTAAACGTAAAATTAACACGAAATTTAATAAAGTCAAACTGAAGTATGAAAAGTCAACGGGTATATATGAGATATTTTTACGGGTGTTACATCCTTTACCCATTAGAAAAGCTTTGTCCGCAAAGCTTAGGATGCGACATTAGGTGTAGTCGAAGATTTGATAAAATAAGTGCGGGTATTTCTTTCTAAACTGATCTCTACGCTCCTAGGTGAACTCAGGACCTCTCCTCGAGTTCCAGCGTACATTGACAATTAGAATATGACTCTGCTTTAGAAGCTTGACCTCACGGTCCATGATCTTAACGGGTTCTTTGACGAAATGGAGCTTGTCATTAATATGGATCTCATCCAGTGGAATAACGAATGTTTCATCGGATAAACATTTCTTCAGATTTGAAACATAGAAGGTACTATGCACTCTACTCAGCTATTTCGGGAGTTCAATACGGTAAGCAACCGTTCTAACCTTGGCAAGGATCTTGAAAGGTCCAATATAACGAGGGTTTAGCTTTCCCTGTTTGCTGAAACGTATCACCTATTTCCATGGCGACACCTTCAGCATGACCTTATCCTCGACCTGGAACTCCAAAGGCTTACGTCTCTTGTCGGCATAACTCTTTTTTTATCACGTGCAGCTTGGATGCAACTTTTGATTTGGTCGATCTTCTCGGTTGTCTCATGTATGATTTCTGGACCTGTGAGTTGGTTGTCTCTAACTTCAGCCCGACAAACAGGTGATCGACACTTCTGACCATACAGTGCCTCAAACGATACTGCCTTGATGCTAGTTTGATAGTTGTTGTACGAAAACTCCACCAAGGGTAGGTATCTATCCCAGCTCTTTCCAAAGTTAATCACACAAGCACGCAACATGTCTTCTAATGTCTGGATAGTTCTTTCACTCTAACCATCTGTTTACGGGTGATAAGTGATGCTCATATCCAGTTGCGTTCCCAACGCTTCCTGAAGTGACTTCAAAAAATAAGAGGTAAATCTACTATCGCGATCACAAAAGATCGAAACTGGCACTCCATACCTCGAGACAACTTCTTTCAAGTACTGTCTCGTTAACTTCTCCATCAAGTCTGTTTCCTTCATTGGCAGAAAATGAGCAGATTTGGTAGGTCGGTCAATAATCACCCAGATCGTATCTTGACCAGTAGACGTCTTTGTTAGTTTGGGTACGAAGTCCATGGTGATCTTTTCCCATTTCCATTGGGGAATATCAAGTTGTACCAGCAAACCTGAAGGCTTTTGATGTTCAGCTTTAACCTTAGCACAAGTCAAGCATTTGTTGATATAGGTGGTAATCTCGGCTTTCATGTTTGGCCACCAATATAACTTCTTAAGGTCATAGTACATCTTGTCTTATCCAGGATTTATAGAATACTTTGACTTATGCGACTCATGCATAATCAAAGCTCTTAAGTTTCCAAAACAGGGTATCCAACTCCTATTCTTCAAACATAACGTTCTATCAGTATAGGGTTTAAGCTTTGTAATCATACCGCACAAGTCTTCTGTGGCGTAGTTCTCCTCCTTCCTTGCTTCAGTCTAGGCGTTCAATATTTGTGATGGAAGGTTTAAGTTTATTGTCATCATTAAAGCTCGATCTCGTAGCGGCTTAACCCTTTCCTTTTGGCTTAGAGCATCGGTCACCACGTTCGCCTTCCCATGGTGATAACGAATCTTGCAGTCATAATCACTTAGCAACTCTAACCATCTACGATGTCTCATGTTCAACTCCTTCAGATAGAGAATGTGTTACAAGCTCTTATAATCAGTGAACACAACGCATTTTGTTTCATACAAATAATGTCTCCACATTTTGAGAGCGAACACCATAGCTCCTAATTCCAAATCGTGGGTCATGTAGTTCTTTTCATGAACCTTGAGTTGGCGGGATGCGTAAGCTATAACTTTTTCCTTTTGAATTAGAACCGCCCCCAACCCCTTGTGCCAAGCATCGCAATACACCACGAAGTTCTTACTTCCTTCGGGTAATTCCAAGATCGGCGCCCTACACAACTTCCGCTTCAATAGTTGAAAAGCCGATTCCTCCTTTTCTCCCCATTCTTACTTCACACTCTTCTGAGTCAACTTAGTCATAGGTCTAGCAATCTTGGAGAAACCCTCGATGAACCTTCGGTAATAACCGGCAAAACCTAAGAATTGGCGAATTTCTGTTGAAGTCTTAGGCGATGCCCAATACTTAATCGACTCAATCTTAGCTGGATCAACGTGAACGCCTTCACTATCAATCACGTGACCAAGAAATTGTACCTTAGAGAGCAAAAAATTACACTTCAAGAATTTGGCGTACAACTCCTCCTTCTTAAGTAATTCCAGAATTAGCTTAAGGTGCTCTTCGTGTTCTTCCTTTCTCTTGGAGTAGATCAGAATGTCATTAATAAAGACAATCACGAATTTATCCAGATATGGCTTGCACACCCGGTTCATTAGATCCATGAATACCGCCGGTGAATTGGTCAATCCAAAAGGCATTACTTGGAACTGGTAATGACCATAACGAGTCCTAAATGCCGTCTTTGTAAATTCCTCTTCCCGAACTCAAAGTTGGTGATAACCAGACCTCATATCAATCTTTGAGTAAACGCTCGACCCTTGCAACTGATCAAACAGATCGTCGATCCTCGAGAGCGATAACGGTTCTTAACTGTAAGCTTGTCCTGTTTACGATAATCAATGCACATGCGAAACGATCCATCCTTCTTCTTGACGAATAAAACTGGAGCTTCCCAGGGTGTTAACTGATAAGGAGCTCGTGCTACAGGCGCAGCACCGAGGACTAAGTCGATTTAGAATTTGACTTGTCGAGCTGGTGGAAGTCCTGGCAAGTCTTCTGGAAAGACCTCCAGAAAATCCTAGATGATCGGCATGTCTGTAAGTCGCTTCTCCTCTGACTTGTCTTCCGTCTTCTTTACCAAAATCTATGCCAGAAACACATGGCACCCTCTCTGAATGTACTTTTGAGTCTTGGTGCACGAGATTATGCTCAATCTCGAGTTACTCCCTTCGCTGCTTCCGTCACCTCGAATCGTTAATATTTCTTTGCTGTAGAAAATATGAACAATATTTTCGTCACAAATAATTACAGCATGATACTTCGATAACCAATACATCCCAATTATAACATCAAATCTACCCAGCTCTACAGGCATTAGGTTAGTACTGAACGGGTGATCAAGTAAGTTTAACGTACAACCCCTAATAATAGTGTCGGATTCGGCGATTCGCCCGTCGGCTAATTCAATAGTATAACTAACGTCTAACGCAGTAGGAGGGATATCAATTAAGGCACTAAACGTAGTCGATACAAAGCTTCTATCGGCTCCAGAGTCAAATAAGATGTATGTATAATGATTATTGAGAAGGAACATACCTGTAACGAACAAACAGTATTCATATGACTTAATGCAGACACCCTCAGTTTTATTACTTAATATTTTAAGTCATCTATTTCTATTAAGTCACAAACAAACAGTATTCATATGACTTAATGCAGACACCCTCAGTTTTATTACTTAATATTTTAAGTCATCTATTTCTATTAAGTCACAAACAAACAGTATTCATATGACTTAAAAAATTCAGTTTTTTCGATATTAAGTCGATTTCAAACGCCACCTTACAGTCCCTGGCCATGTGGCCAACCTTCTTGCAGATGGTAAACTTTACAGTGCATGGGCCTTCATGATGCAATCTACACTTGTTACAGTATGGAGCACTCCCAGCATACCCTCACTTCTTACTGTTTCCCACCGTGTAAGTTTGAGCCATGTTCTGCCTCTTGAAAGGTGGTTGTTGTACACGGTTACCCCGTGGGTTGTTTTCAAACTTCCTCTTTTGCTCAACACTCCTTGCAGCATACTGGTATGTGTGAAAACACATATCCTTTTTACATCAAAAATAACCCTTAAAAGACCAAAACTGTGCATAAAATGCTTGTATATTGC
>BQNB010139139.1:0-17599 GCA_026074375.1 Tanacetum coccineum
TCAACGAGATTACTTTTCAAACGACACATTTAGAGGTCGTTCTCCTGTATCTTGTGCTGTTGTATTATGAAGTAACGCTCTCGGGCATATTTCCGATGTGACACATTTTTGGGGGTGTTATGTTGACTGTGCAGAACCAGGTTCTCCAGCAACAGGGTTAACTGAGGGATGAAGGTCAGCTTGAGTAATTGAGGTGTCTTTGATAGTTGGTCTAGCTGTAACACCTTGAGGAAAGACTGGAGGATGCACTTGTGAGGATGACAGTGAATGACTTGTAGAAGGTGCATCTTGAGCAATCGTTGTAGAAACAGATGTATTTGTAGAAACAATTAGAGCGTTAACAACAGTAGCCGTAGGTACTGGTTCACTATCTGTAGATTGATCAAAGTATTCATCGAACATCGGTTGGAATAAAATCTCCAGATCTTTATCTGTTGGTGGAATGTATGTAGTTGCAGGGACATGCGATGGGGCGAGCCCTGAATTGAGTTATCCAGGGGTCATCATGATAGGCTTGGGTCCTGAACTGATGCGTACAGGAGCCATTGTCTGATGCATCTCATCGAATGTGACGTGAATTGTTTCCATTAATCGACGAGTTCTCTTGTTGTAGATTCTATAGCCCTTCCTGCTAGGAGCATACCCAATGAAAATCCCAATGTCAGCTTTGGCTTGAAATTTTCCTAGATCTTCGCTATCATTTGTAGGATAGCACAGAGCACCAAATACTCAGAGAAATGTAAGATCAGGCTTCTTATCATGTACAAGCTCATAAGGGGTTTTGTTGTGACGAGTATGAATTAGGGATCGGTTCTGGGTGTAACAAGCAGTAGCTACAGCTTCTGCCCATAGAAACATCGGTGCTTTTGAGAATATCAGCATTGTACGTGCTGCTTCCACAAGTGTACAATTTCGTCTTTCGACAACGCCGTTTTGTTGAGGAGTTCTCGGAACAGACTTTTGATGAAATATGCCAACACCTTCATAGTATTTAGACATAACTTGGTTGACGAATTCCGTTCCATTATCTGTTCGGATGTATCTGGACTGTTTTCGTTGAGACAACTGGTATTGTTTATAGAAAGTGATGAACAACTATGGAGTTTCTTCCCTTTGATTCAAAAACCATTACCACTTGTGAATCTTGAATACGTCATTTATGATGACTAAAAATGTATTCTTCCAATATACTTATACTCTCTTTGGACCAAACAAATACCATGTTGAAGGGTAGAAGGAACTTATCATATTGGTGTTTTAGATTTTAGTTTGTGGGAGAACCTTCTTGCTTTTTCCAAGTTGACAGGCCTGAGCAAAGGATGATCTTTTTCAAACTTCAATCTTGGTTAGACACCTCTAACCAGATCGTTTCGAGCAAGATCATTGATCTGTTGCCAAACGTTTTAATTGGTTTAAACGACGATGCCACAGCCATGATTTGACTTGGATGCTTTAGACAACATGCATATTGGAGAAGACTTAAATCATATCTTCAATCGTTATCATGTATCAATTGGTGCTGTCACGACTACATTTAAGTAAGTATGCACCTTATATCACGAACAAAGCAAAGAATGCTTTTGAAGGCAACATTCAAAGCATCAGAATCACAAATTTTCCGTACAGAGAATAGATGTGTCAAGTCCCTCATGTGTATTCTCTGGAGATATCATTGTCACCAATAACATAATCTCCATAACCCTTGATAGCTCCGAAGTGATCATTCCCGAATCTAACTATCCCGATGAACTTTTCCATAAAGTTCTTGAGCTTTAAACGATTCCCCGTCATATGTTTTGAACAGCCTGAGTCCAGATACCAAAGGATGACCTGTACGACCTACATTTGAAAACAGTCGAGTGTGGAGAGTTTGGAATTTCGTTTCCCCAATTTGTGTTGGGGTCCTGGTGGTTAGCAGTTATGATAGAACATTGCACATAAAGCTTAGTTAAAGGGCACAGTTCGCCTAAGGCAAATTTCTTTCCTGTGAGTTTCCATTGATAACCACAATTAAGTTTTCCTAAGGCGACTTTCTTTCCTGTGGATCTCCATTGATAACCAACATTAGCAAATAGTTTGCCCGTTGCTTTCCAAACCTGCTTGGTCTTGTTCAAACTATTATCAGACAATTTGCCTTTTGGTGTCCAGATCTGCTTCCCTTTATTCAAGACAATTTTTACAGTGGGGGTAGCATTCACAGAATTCAAGATATTAACAACACACATTTCATAACTTGCAGAGTTTAAACATTTGTTACAAGTTTTGCACACAGATTTAGAATTCGAATTAATTACAACATGCTTAGAGCTAATGCTAGAATCAACCTGATTCAATTTGTCCTAGGGTGGTCTTCTACTTTCTTCTTATTCTCAGTCTTAGCAGGCAGGATCCTATTTTTCTTTGTATTGCTTCTAGGCGTTGATCCGCTAGCTTTAGTGGAACTGTTTACTCCTGTAGAATGAATCATGGGGACATTAGTCTGTTGAACTTTCTGGTGCACTTCGTGTTTCTGTGTGTTACTAGATGAAGTTCCTGGTTTATCATTAAAAGTTACTTGCTTTTTCCTAGTTACAGGGGTAGAGGGAGCCTTGTTATCTCTTTCATTGAAACTTTTTGGGCAAGTGCCAATCACATATTCTAGCAATTCCTGAGATAGCTTAGTGTATTGACAAGCATAGTTAAGTGCATTATCCAGTGGTTTAACTACTCTAGCTTCCTCTACAATCTCCCTAACTGTTTCTACACTCTCCTTAAGATGGTTGATATAGGTTAAATGAGCACTCCTATTGTTCTTAAGGGGATGCGGGATGGGTTTAACATCAATGGCATACATGCCAGGCGCAAGAACTTTTGGTTTGACAGAACTTCTAGTGGCAACTTTCAAATTGCCTTCTAACTGAGCCTTAAGATCCTCAATCTGTGTTAACAAGGAAGATGTCTTTTCATTAGTGCTAGTGCGCGTGATCTTAATAGACTCAAACATTTCCTTGTAATGCTGCTTAACCTTTTCTATTTCTGCTCTTAAACGCTCATTCTGTTCAAGAAGATCAGTGACATCTTTATCATTATAAGGTTCACAACTTCGGTCATTCACATTCGAGACTAGAACTTTCAAGTCTCTAATCACGTTGTCTTTTTCTTGAATCTGATGTTCGAGATTCTTGATCTTAAAGAATGAGTTAAAATCAGGAGCCTCCTGTGATGTTTATGATTTCTTGTTCTCAAAACTTTCTTGAAGATGTTGATACTTTAATTGCAAATTTAGGTATTCCCTTTCAAGTTTTGAAATATGTTTTGACTCATTATGAACTTTAGACATCTCAGCTTCAAGATCTAGACAACGTGATTTTTCCACATCATACAACAGTTGATTCGACAAACAATATGCAATAGATTCTCATTTTCATGAGATGGTTTTTCTTTAACATTTCAGCGCAATGCTTGTCCTCGACATTCTGATCCACATCATCTGACATTGATCAAAAATTTCTTTCCATTTACTTTAACTTCTTTAAAGAGAGACGGTTTATACTCCTGCAAAGTGTTTTTAACGTGTTTTGAAAAATGGAATCACTTCAGTGAGGTAACATCTTTTAGTTTGCTCAAAACCTCTTTCCCCTTCTGTAACACCTGTTGGGGCGATTCTCTTTTTGCAAGTTTTATCAAATTCCGTAAAAAGTTGTGTGAGTACATAAAGATTAATCTTCACTTGACTTTTAGTTGGAAGAACTCTAGGGACAAGCTTGACAGGAGTATTGGGTGGATACACTGTCAATGCTGAAAGTGGTTTTGGAGCTAAGGTCTCAGCCTCTTTCCTGTCATTTTCATCTATGGACCAAAATATCTGATCTGGGGTCAGATTTCTTTGTGGAGCAAAGGTTGCAAGAAGGTTCTCCTTCGAGGGCTTTTCATTTTCTCAAGCATTCTTTTCTTAGTTATCTCAGATATCTCACGAGTATCCTCTGAGTCATGTACAACAGGGCGTGCATGATTAGACATGACTAATACATGACCATTATTGTAACATCCCCAAAATGGGTCGCAGCGGAATAAGGGTCCGGGCGTGTTACTTCAAGATCAACAGCACAAGATATATATAAGAACGACACAAAAAAGTCGTTTAAATTAATACATTGGATTTAATTAAAAGACATATTACAAAAGCTTATAGCTTCACTTGTTCCTTGTTTCTTGTTTGTATAATCTATCTTCAACCTTTTCTTTTAGCCTTTTAATGTCTAAAAACTCTTCAAGGAATTTGTCTTCTTTTGTTAAAATCCTTTTTCAAATATGATCGCTTCTTCCCCTCACTCTCTTATGTGGTTAGAGTAGATTCGATAGGTTGCAATTGTTGCAGAATCGAGTAGTTCCGATTTTAAAGAAGTTTCTTTTCGATTTCGGTCAGAGATAATTATTCTCATTTGTTCATCAATCTTTCGTTCTCTATCAGTTAATTCAAACTTAGCCCGTTGTTCATACACCCCGACCAGTTCCTTATATCTCGCAGTTCAAAAGTTAATGTGTCAGTTAACTACTTAACTGCTTACTTTGCCTTACCTACTTTGTACACCCTGTTATGCATTTCATCGAGAATTGACATCAATGCATCAATTCGTACAAGAAGTTACATTAATTGTACAACATGTTCTTCGTTTTCTTCCACATTATTGATCAAGGATATAATAGTACATCCTCGTATAGTCTAGCATCGGAGGTCAAAAAGTAGTTGTGTTGTACATAGTTTTGCATTCGTGTACTTCATGATAATCTCCAGATAATTACAAAGGTATCATGATCTTGTACCTCAAACGGAGTATTCGAGTCATATGATGGCCCGGCTTCTTCAGATGTAAGATTTGCCATGAACATGGTCTGTGTGGTGGGAGCCTCATCAACATCAGAGTCGAATGCATTGCATTGATCAGCTTCAAAGACATGGTTCCACCATTGAGTGCCTAATCATCACATCGTCATCAAAATTGGTGGCATGTCTTGCAGAAACAACAACTGCTCTTCAATCGGTACAACACCTTTCTCATGAGATATCATAAGCAGTCATCTTGTTTTGAAGAGTCTGAATCCTGAGGACGCTTTGGTTTGGACATTTCTCGTGCTATGAGCCGATTCCTTTGCAGTTTGTAGCACATAATGGGTTTAGCTTGACCAGGATTCACATTGCCATCTCTGTTCTGACCTCCAGCATTCCCAGTTACAACATTTCCTCTTGTAGTGTTCCTCTGAAATGGTCTTCCTTGATTATTCGCATTGTATTTTACCTTTCGAACATCCTGGAACAACATTTTGCCGTCTTGAACTTAGACATTGTAGCTTGCGTTCTGAGGAAGTTTGAGTTGATTGTTCATTGAGGAAGTGTGCTTTGAATGATTGGTTGAAGTGAGGGCAAGTTGTAGTTGGTTATGCTTCTCGATCAAAGTTATCAGTTGACGTGCTTCCGTGTCCAGTTGTAAGTTATCAGACAATTTATGGTATCGATTTGAGGATTGTGGTAGACTCAGATGATTTGTGTTGGATACTTCTGAACTTGATGGATTAGGACACTAGTGCCAAAGGATGATTAGTTGGTTGAAGCAACTTTTCTATCATCATTTAGCTTCTCATTAGCATGACCTTCATTTGCTTTAAGTTAGCATACAAACTGATCAAAGTTAGACTTTTCAAACCTCTGTTGAGTTTTACTTCATTATGAATTTGCGCCATTCATGTAACATTTTGTTTCACTAAAATTTAGAGTTAAGCTGCAATTCTGGGCCATGGTCATCTTGATGTTTTCATGTCGTTAATGGCTTCGAAACTAACATTAGATAACATGATATGGTCCGCTCCCTTTGATTTGACAAAAGCGTTCCATTCAAAATTCATCGTATATTGTGATTCCCTGTCATCTTTGTTTACTCAGAACTTTCCAGATCAATCTTCACATTGTCCCAAATTTCTTTGGCGTTAGTATAATGGTTGATGAGTATGTAGATGTCTTTTGGTATACCTTGAAGTAAGATATTCGTAGCACGAATGTCAGCTTTATACATTTCCATTTCTTCAGCAGAAAGGTCTGTAAGCCTTAGCTATTTTGGACCAGGTTGAAGTGCTACCTCAGTTTCTTACAGCATCTTCAGCGAGGATGAGTTGTATGAACGTTCCTTTTGAATGGACCTTCATTAATTGATTTCATTATATTCTCTCCATTATCTTTTCCCCAGACAATAATATGACGAATTCGTTGTTGCCTTGATTCCAAAGTATGTTCTATCAGCATTGGTGGGAGTGTATCGGAACGGCATATGGATATTTCTGACATATTAGACATTCTTGATAGTAATTGGTTATAAAGATGCCAATTAACGTTCACGGATTTTAAATGTATAAAGATTTAAACGATAAGAAGTTTACGGGATTTTACAAATCAATAGAAAAAACGTTAAACATGAATAATTGGTTGTGTATTTGGTTTGTTGATTTGTTTTTGAAATTATTAGCTTTGTCTTCTAGCGCAGTTTGGATTATGAAGAAAAATTATATTAACCCTATTACCAAAAATCTAAAAATTTGGTGTAAATATAAGCTAAAAAGGCTAAAGAAAAAAATTATATTTTCCTTAATTTTTCCCGCCTAAAAGTGTCGCTAAAAGGGGTGTCGTCTGGATACTCTTATTTTTTTTTTAAATCAAACCGCTGCGTATATGTTTCTATCAAACCGTCGCTTTGAAATCAACCAAACCGCCTCCTATTGATTGAGCAAATCGCTGCCTAACAGGCCAACTCGCGCCAAGATCTTTATAGGCAACCGCCGTGGTTGTGGTTTTGAAGTTAAAACTCGCTGCCTAGTTTTGTTAACTCGATGGATCCAATAAAAATAATCAACTCGCCTGTCGAGAAAACTCGATGCAATATAAACTAAGCAACTCGCCGTGAGCAACTCGCTGCCTATAATCTTAGCAACTCGCCGTGTGTTTTAGCAACTCGCCGTGAGCAACTCGCTGCCTATAAACTAAGCAACTCGCCGTGAGCAACTCGCTGCCTATAATCTTAGCAACTCGCCGTATGTTTTAGCAACTCGCCTTTGACCTGGTCAACTCGCCGGCTACCTTTTCCTAAAAATCCGGTTCTTGTCCCTTTCTTTTGTCAACTCGCCATCAAGAACAATAATATAATAAGCAACCCACCCGAAGGAAGAACACTAGCTCGATTTAAGCAACATCAATCCATTTGAGCCTTTTAACCACGAAACAAAGCTAAAACATGTAACACAATGATGGTGTATGAAGATTAACCTTCCAATATCATGTGTTTCTTCCTGGATCAAAAGATACGAAGCAACTCTCCACGAAGAACACCAAAATAATTCGAACCTTATAAGCTTTGTTTTCGATCTTGAGGCTTGAGAATCACTTGTAATAGCAACAATACTTCTTCCTTAGCATTTATAGCATGAATAACCACAAGATTAACCAACAAAGTAAGCCCGGATAATCTTTTTGAGCCGTTGGCTTTTCTAAACAAAATAAGCCATGAAATTTAGCTTATTTAACCACACAAATCAATCACGAATCCAACTAGGCTCTGATACCAATTGTAGGATCGTTTATTTCATAACACGGTGATGATTCTTGTGATTGGGCTAGTTTCTAGAGAGAGAAAGTGTATGTGTTAAAGTGAAAATGATTGTTGACTAGCTTGCCTCTTCCAAAGTTGGAAGAGGCTTATATAGTTTTTACAAAATACCGGGTATTAGTACCCGGCTTAAAACCGAAAGACATACGATTAACTATTAAACTACGAACTATTATAAACAATAAATATACGGGGTGACCGAGTCTTTTACTCATATCTAACACAGTTGTAATCTCCCAGCAAAAGATAGGTTTTTGTTCCTCCAATCATCAATCCTCTTCTTAACATTTTCCAAAAGAACTTTGCAGTCACTCTTAGAAATTCTATTTGAATCCAGAGGTATACCTAAGTACTTGACAGGAAATATACCTTCATTAAAAGGCATGACATTTTTAATATCACGCTTTACAATACCATTCACATTTCTAAAAAAACAGTACTTTTAGCCATGTTTGGCCTAAGACCTGAAACCAAACAGAACTTGTCCAAGGCTCTTCTCATGATTGAAACCGATATCACATCACCGTGGCAAAATAACATTAAGTCATCCACAAAGCATAAGTTGAGAATGCTTAACTTCTTACAGCCCCAATGATACTTAAGTTTCTTTTCTTTGTTAACCTGTCTTCTAAGCATCAACGTAAAAACCTCCATCACTATAGTAAACAAGTAGGGGAACACTGGATCCCCTCGTCTAAGGCCCCTTGATGTGTTTCAAAAGCTTTAAATTTATAATGACTGAAAATACCAATTTTATTATAGGGAAACACACGGGTAAAAGTATAACCCACGTATGTAGTATAATTTTTTTAGGTAAGACCAGGTCGTCCACATGGATTTGAGTAGTATTCAAATAATCAGAAGAGAATAGACATTAACAATTTTGTAAATATCTTTTTACCAGTTATAATAAAGATGAATACTCAAATAGTTGAAAATAATTCATAAGTGTTGTAAATGATTAAGACCTCGAAGATGGAACATTTAACTTATAAAAAGGGTTTCTCGTCAGAAAACATTTTCACAAATTAACTTAATTAACTCAAGACTTATATTTAGTAGACTAGACCAAATGTGTCACCCAAATAGTTTAGTTACTTATTATATCAAAGCTTATTTTAGTTATCAATTTATGAAAGTGGATTTCTCAACACTGACGATAAAGATTACAGACAAATCTTTAAAACCACATAGATCATAACGGGTCTCTCGACCTATACCGATATGATTATATAATCAAAGATTGATAAGCAAAACTGATAAGATAGGATACAATAGGATTGCAACATAAGCTTGAGATTAAAGAGATCATGATCATACCAAACACTTATTTATTATCATAGCATCACCGAGTAGTCATAAGAGATTTAGCCTCTCATGGCTAAGGAGTTCATAACATAACTTGATTTAATAACAATCTTCATAATTTCACTAAACTAGTATGATATTCTTCCTCGTTCTTGGTTGTCTGATCTTGATTCTTTAAAGGATATGGTGTTTATGCACGAAGAATGGTTGGAAAAGGGTTTATGAGGGAGATTAGTGTGTATGAGTTAAGGAATGGATGGATGAAGAGATTATGGAATGATTGGATGGGATGAAATGAAATGAAATTCAGCCTCTATTTATAGGCTGAGTAAGGGGTGAAAGTGCGGCGCACAAAGAATTTTGTGCGGCGTACTTGGTGATTAAATGCGAGGGAATTAAATGTTTAGTGAAGAAGTGCGGCGAACAAAGGAATTTGTGCGGCGTACTTGGGGTATTAATGCAGTAGCATTTAAGTCTTCATTTATTCTTCATTGTCAAATAGAAAGTGCGGTGCACAAAGGAAATTGTACGGCGTACTTGTGGAGTTAATGCGTTCAATTGATTAAGTCTTTAATTACATTGACTTGAGAGGAAGTGCGGCGCACAAGGGATAAGTGCGGCGTACATTTGCACTTTTAAGCTTGATCTTTGTCTTTTCTTGTATATTGTCTTCCTTAGTGTATAAATACTCGATCTTTGTTGTGTTTGAGATTAAAGAGATAGGATACAATAGGATTAAAGAGATCATGATCATACCAAACACTTATTCATTATCATAGCATCACCGAGTAGTCATGAGAGATTTAGCCTCTCATGGCTAAGGAGTTCATAACATAACTTGATTTAATAACAATCTTCATAATTTCACTAAACTAGTACGCAATCATGCTACAAGTGCGGCGCACAAGGATAAGTGCGGATGTTACTTGTTTGCACTTTAAGCTTGATCTTTTTTGCTTATTTGATGTATATTGTCTCCTATGTGTAGAAAATACTCGTGCTTGTTTGTGGTGTATTGAGTGTAGAGAAGAGATTAGGAGATACAACTAGGATTAAAGAGATCATGAGCATACCAATATAATCTTATCATAGATCATGTATGTTGCATGATAGCGATCAGTCCGAAGTGTAATGTGAGATTTAAGACCTTACTCAAAGTGTCTAATGGTCGTTTCCATAATTATGAACATTGATTTTATTAACATAATTTTCATTATTTACACTTAAATTAGTATGACATACGTCATGTATCCGAGTTTTCTTGGTTGTTTGTTTGATCTTGATTTCTTCGACATTGTGAGTGATAGGTTCTTTAATAGCATGAAGAATGGTTTAAGAAAAGGGTTTAGGTAGGGGAGATGTTAGTGTGTGCTGAAGTGTTAAGGTGATTTGGATGGATGAAGAGAGGTAATGGAGGATTGGATACAATGTGAGTCTAATGGAGATAGAAAGAGTTGGAATGAAAATTGCGTGTTCATCTGATTTATATGGCCTGAAGTGAGAATGAAAAGGTGCGGCGCGCTCAAATGGGTTTTTGTGCCGGAGTTAATTGGTGATTAATATTCAGAAATATAGGGAATTAAATGTTTAGTGTATGATGTGACTAGAGAGCCAATGAAGGTGAATTTTGTTGTGCAAGTGCGGCGCACAAAGGAATTTGTGCGGCGTACTTGGGGTATTAATGCAGTAGCATTTAAGTCTTCATTTATTCTTCATTGTCAGATAGAAAGTGAGACGCACAAAGGAAATTATGCGGCGTACTTGTAGATTTAATGCGTTCAATTGACTAAGTCTTTAATTCCATTGACTTGAGAGGAAGTGCGACACACAAGGGATAAGTAAAGCGTACTTTTGCACTTTTGAGCTTGATCGTTGTCTTTTCTTGTATATTGTCTTCCTTAGTGTATAAATACTCGATCTTTGTTGTGTTTGAGCTTAGAATATCTTCAAGTGAACCTGCACATATTTCATGCTATTAAGTATCGAAAGTCCATGAGAAATTATTAAATATATACAGATAACGCCGCCAAAAACATGTATAATTTGGGCGTTATCAAATCCCTCCACATTTAGCTGTTGCTTGCCCTCAACCAATCAAAGCGAGAAAATAAAAACATTTATCGTGACGTGGAGAAAATTTGGATTTTATAAGTGTTTGCAGGTTTAGATAACTTTTCAGGCATTGACATATAACTAAGCACCTCATATAGAGAATGTGTTTGATTTAGAATTCACTCAGATAGGGTTTTATATATTTTTGTAGAGACACTCAATTTGCACAGACATAATCTAAACAGCTACCATAGGCTTGTACTTGACACATAAACCTGACCGAAAGGCGGAACTTGATGCTGAAGTTGGAGCATATACTAATCTTCATGTGCCAGAACTTAAGCCTTTATTTCTTTGAACTTGGGTACTTTATTATATATACTATATTTTATTGTTATTATAATATTAATAGATTAGTTTATTATATATATATATATATATACTATATATGGGGGGGTTGGTGTGTGTGTGTGGTGGTAAATTTATATAAATATCTATATTTACTAATATACATACTTACTATATATATATATGTGTGGGTGTATCTATCTATTGTATATATATATGTATTATATAGATATTCATATGTGTGTTTATATGTAGTATGTATATTTGTGTATGTAATAAAATGGGTAAGGATGTTTATATTTATGTTTTTTATATATAATTAGGATTTCTATTATATATATATATTATATATATTATGTATATCTTTTTTATATATGTATATATAAATATATGTATATAGATATGTTATGTATATTAGATATGTAATGTTTTCTATAATAATGTATTGTATAATATTTTATGAGTGATAATATAATATGTACTGTATTTATATGTATGTATTTTATTATATGGATGTTTATATATGTATTGTATATATATGTTATATTTGTTTGTATTTATATGTATCAGTTTTGAGATGTTTTAGATTTAGATATATATTATATGTATGTATATTTTGCATGTATTTCATATATATGCATGAACTATATAATATTATGTATATATAAATATATCTGTATATATATATATGTATATATTATATGTATATTTATATATATTTGTAGTAATGTATTATTCATATTATATATGTATATTGTATATTATATATTTATTTTAATAATATATATATATATATATATATATATTATATCTGTATATAAATATGTATGTAATATATATGTATGCTTATATATGTAATGTATATATTGTATGTACTTACTATATATTCTGTATGTATTTATTTGTATGTAGATTTATTAGATTCGATGATATATAATATATATATATTTGCTGGTCTTTATCACCTGATATTTCGTATTGGTATATATTATATATAATATTATATAGTATATTTATATATATATTTGTATATATATTAATATTATATGTTTATTTATATTATTTAGATATATATATATATGACTATTATATATGTATATATGTATATCTGCAACTTTGTATTCTATGCTATATGTAGTATCAATATATCTGTATATATATTATATATATATGTATATCATATAATAAGTTATTTATATAAATGCTTTATATATATAGATATGTATATGTTAATATATATCTATCTGTATATTTGTATATATATTTTAGTATATATTATATATATATATATATATATACATACATATATATCATATAGATTTTTATATATAAATATATTTATTATATATCTTTGTATTTAAATATGTATGTATATATATGTATGCTATAATAGTATGTGATGTTATGTATTATATTAGAGTGTTGTATATTGATTAAGCTATGATATAAGTGTAATGGTATATATTGAGTTTGTATGTATATACTATGCTACTGTAATAATATTATTTATTTATATGCATGGATATATATATATATATGTATATATATATATCTTGTTATGTATATTAATATATTATATATGTATAGAGTTATAAATGTATATGGTATATTTGTATATATGATTGTGTATGTAATATTGTATGTAGTGTATAGATGTATGTTATTATTTATTGTATTGGATATGATAGCGTTAGTCATTTGGAGGATTATAATATATTTATATATGTATATTTTATATATGATATGTATATATATATATATATGTAATATATAAATATTTATATATATTCTATAGTTTATATATATGTATGTAGTATATATGTATGTATGAAATTTCTTTTATATGTATGTATATATTTTATGTATGTATATATTATCTTATATATTTTTATATTATATATAATATCATATTATTATATATATGTATGTATGTATGTATGTATGTATATATATATGTATGTATTATATATGTATGTATAGTTTATAGATATAATACTATGTATATATCTATATATTATATATATATATATATATACTATTTATATATAACTATATATATTATATAGATGATGTTTTGTATAGATTGTATGTACTTATATATATTATTTATGTTTATATATTTGCATGTATATATATATATAGTATAATCATTATATATATTATATATATACTGATATAATATATATATTATATAAATTTTTATATATATACTTAATATCTATATTATATTTATATATAATATATATATATGCATGTTATATATATATGCATGTATATATATATATATATATATATTCTCGATCAAAGGCTTGGCACAAAACTTCTTCTTGCAACTTTAACTTCTTACTTAGGAATTTCAGTAACAAAGCACTAAAGGGAGTGCTTACAAGAACAAAGACTTGTGGGATTCATAACATATGATTAATCAGGCTCCGGTCTAGTAAATGATGATCAAGCACAAGTTCTAGAGCTTCTAAATTACCGGCTCACTCATAATAATTATCAACCAATACCATTATTCCAGAAAAGGCGACAAAACCACATATACACATCCATAACGATGGAATAGATACATATGATTGCTCATTCTTTAACTCAAACAAGCTAAAGGCATCAATTAACTTGGGTACCAAAGGTGGGTACCCGAATATTCTAAAGGCTTAATAATTCTCACAATTTTTTATGGGTTGATTTTGTGCTAGCTAAAATGTCAATCCAGTTGGATTTGCCTTACTAAGAGCATTTTTTTAATTTTAAAAGCATAAATATCTTTTTGTTTTTGAAAATATCGGTTGGTAAAAAATTTTCGCAGGGCAAACATGGAGGGATATGATTAGTTTTTCCTATTTGGCTCCCCTCCACACTTAAGTTGAACATTTCCCTCAATGTGATAACTGATAATAGAGATAAAATAGGGAAAACGGTACTTCCCGGGGCATAGAGATATATAGCTGCGAGAGAGCTATCCTTGAGCATACTTCATAATTTTTCAAATCTTCAAGCTATATTACCTGTATAAAAGTAAATACACAAAAGCACACAAAAAGAAAAAATATATATTTTTTATTCTTTTTAGAAAATAAATAAAGGATATGAATGGAAGAATGGAGGAGGGACTCCTCCACACTTAAGTGAAGCACAGGTTGCCTCCCGAGAAGCGCTTAATTTTTAAGAGAGTCATTAGCTAGACTCGAACTCAGTGAGTCATTCTTTAGGAAAGAAGAGAGTAAATGCTTCCCTTTGGTCATTATAATCTTCTTCTTCATGATATAGTTTGATTCGATGGCCATTAACAATAAATGTTTTTCCATCTTTTCCATAGAGGTCAACATACCCGGATGGATATTGATGTTTTACTACATATGGTCCTAGCCAATGAGATCTGAGTTTTGGCTGTTTGAATTTATACTTGGAGTAAAAGAGTAGAACCTTGTTTCCATGTTTGAATTATTTTCTCATTCTTAGTTTTCTATCGTGCCAGACTTTGGTTCTTGCTTTGTATAATCGAGAGTTTTCATAAGCTTGATGTCTAAGTTCATCTAATTCGTGTAACTTAAACATTCATTTTTCACCAACAGCAATGAGATCTAGATTGCAATTCTTTAAGGCCCAGTATGCACGGTGTTCAATTTTAAATGGTAAGTGACAGTTCTTTCCATATATGAGTTTATAGGGTGTGGTACCTGTAGGTGTTTTGTAAGTAGTGCGAAAAGCCCACAGAGCATCATCAAGTTTTCTTGACCAAATAGCAGGATTGTCTTTAATAGTCTTTTCAAGAATCCTTTTAAGAGCTCTATTCGTGTTTTCGACTTGACAACTAGTTTGAGGGTGATATGATGTAGAGAAATGGTGGTTAACTCCATATCTTTTCATAGTTTTTTCCATTATTTTGTTGTAGAAGTGAGTACCTCGGTCGCTGATTAGAGCTTTGGGCATTCCAAAACGGCGGAATAGTTTCTTTAAGAAGGTTATAACTACTCGGGCACCATTGGTTGGTAAAGCTTGAGCTTCAGCCCATTTAGATACGTAATCAACAACAACAAGAATGTATTTAAATTTATGCGATTTTAGGAATGGTCCCATAAAGTCAATACCATATATATAAAAAAATTTACATACTTGAATGTTGTTTAAGGGCATCTCATCACGTTTTGATATATTTCCCGTCTTTTGGCATGCTTCGCAAATGCGAACTAGAGTATAAGCTTCTTTTATGATTGTAGGCTAGTAAAATCTTGAATCTAGGACTTTTTTAGCGGTTACATTTGGTCCATAATGTCCACCGGTTGGTTCGTGGTGACATTGATCTAAGATTGTTCGTGTTTCTGGTCCGGATACACAGCGTCTGATCATTCCGTCAGAACATACTTTGAAGAGGTAGGGTTCTTCCCAGAAGCAATGTTTGAGATCAGAGAAGAATTTGTTCTTTTGTTGATACATCATCCCTTTTGGTATAATATCAGCTACCAAGTAGTTTGCAAAATCTGCGAACCACGGTTCATTTTTTGTGTTAATTTCCATAAGGGTTTCTCCAGGAAAGTTATCATCTACTTCACTGTCTTCACTTGACTCGTTATTTTCGATTCGGGACAAGTGGTCAGCTGCGACATTTTCTATACCTTTTCTATCCTTGATTTCTATGTCAAATTCTTGTAAGAGTAGTATCCAACAAATAAGACGTGGTTTAACATCTTGTTTCTTGAATAAATACTTTAGAGCTGAATGATCGGTGTGAAAGATAGTTTTTGATAGAATAAGATAGGATCTAAATTTGTCGAATGCAAAAACTACAGCCATAAGTTCTTTTTCTGTTACGATGTAATTTTCTTGAGCAGGATTTAGAGTTTTTCTTGCGAAGTAGATCGGGTGAAAGTTTTTACCATCTTTTTGACCTAAGACATCTCTAACTGCGAAATCACTTGCATCACACATAAGTTCAAACGGAAGATTCCAGTTCGGGCTTACGATCACAGGAGCATACGTGAGTTTCTCTTTCAATATATATATATATATATATATATATATATATATATATATATATATATATATATATATATATATAGTAATAATTGCTTAATACATATATATAATATATAACTAAAGTATTAAATAATAAGAAGAGTGAGGAAGTATTCCGTAAGGTTTTTAAGAAGGAAGATTACTTTTATCCAAAGTAAAATCCAAAACCTTCTCGAGTCGTTTCTCGACGAGGCGTGAATTGAAAATCGAGGTTAAGTTCGTGATCGAGTGATTGAATAATCAATGATTTTGATTTTGGGATTCTATTTCTACTAATAACATGCAAAAACAAATAAAGGCACACTAAAAACGAAAGCAATTAAGGTTAAAACACGAAAACGATAACGGGAATCAAAACCCGAGCTTTAAAAACCTAAATTCTAAAATTTTAACCCTACAAATGCAAATTTAATTTTTAAAAGCCCTAAATGAGTAAAAATAATTTTAGAAAAAAGAATTATATTTTGTATTTAATTTATTATGAATTAAAAACTGATTTAATCTAAAAAAAATAATTAAAAGTACAAAACTAATTTGGAAAAATCTAAAAAATTCATGAAAAATGCTTTGAACAATTCTAAGCCTAGGAAAAATAAAATGGTTCACACAGCTTATTGGAATAAGCTGTTAAAAAGCAAAATAGGGCTGAAAGGCTTAAAAGCTAAAAAGGGTTTAAAAGAAAAATAAGGTGAAGTTATAACGAAAAAGACCCAAGGGCGAGTGGTAGTGGAGTGTGGTGTTAAAGTGTTGGTGTGATGAAGGGAAGGTCACAGGTTCGACCCCTGTGACCTCTCTTTTTTATAAAAGATTTTTTTTGTTTTATATTTTCTTAAAAGTTATAAAATAAGCAAAAATGGAAATCTTTAAAAAAGGAAATTTTTATAAAATTTTAAAAAAATATATACTAAAGGAACTTAACTAAACTGCTAGCTTTCTAAAAACTTAATAAGCTAAAGCAAAACCTAAATAAGCTAAATCAGACCAAGTCCCTAACTTAATAAGCTCTTATGATCACAAATAAGCTAATAAAATGAGCTAGAAATAAGCTTAAATGACAGTTTGGTTAGTTTTAACTAAGACTAAAAGGGTAAGACTGTTTGGCTTTTTTAGACATAATAAGCCAGTAAAAAAGCAAATAAGTTGAAAATAGATTACTACCTAACCATAATAAACATAAAATATTAAAACTAATAAGCAATTGGAAAAAGCTAAGACATAAAAAACAGATGAATATTGGACACTAA
>BQNB010139140.1:0-15017 GCA_026074375.1 Tanacetum coccineum
TCCCTTTTAGGGCTTATTCTGTGATTATTTGTGGTTTATAAAAAAAGTGTTTTTGTAAAAGTTGCTTATTTTTAAGCTCTTTAAAAAGTTGTAAAAAAAAATGGAAAACAAAAACGTTTGGGATTAGGGGAAGTCCCAGGTAAGCAGGACTCGAACCCGGGACCTCTACCCTTCTCACCAAACGTTTTACACAACACACACACTACCACTCGCCCTTGGGTCTTTTCGATTTTAACTTGCATAATTAATTACTTATACACGTTTTAGCCCTTTTGGTTAATAAGCTGTTTTAGCTTATTTCATAGCTTATTTGATAAGCTGTTTTCTCCAGCTTATTTTTGTTAGATTCTTCATTGTTCAATGCATTTTTCAGGATTTTTTCAGAATTTTTAGAATTAGTTTAGTATTTTTTAACATTTAATTTCATTTAAATCGTTTTTAATTCATAAAAAGTTATAAAAAGGTCAAAAAGATATAATTCTTTTTTAGAAAATTTTCTTTTAATATTTAGGACTTAGGAAAATTAGATTTACTTTCGTAGAGTTAAAATTACAAATTTTGATTTTTTAAAGAGCGGGATTGAATCCCGTTCATGTTTTTAGTGTTTTTAAGCCTAAATCATTTTCTTTTTTGGTCTAGTTTTCTTAGTTCTTATCTTTTAGTTAATTAGGACTTATAAAATTCAAAAAGATCATTTTAGGACTTAATTTTGCCTTAGTTAGTTTTTAAGTCGCGTTTTTTGGATCCTCGTTTTGAGTTTTTAGTTTAAAATTGTGTTGCTTTAATTGTTTTTTAGTGTTTGCATTAATTTTCACGTAGTTTTAGAAAACCAATCTAAATCTTTGTTCCACTCAAGCATCGATTATCAAAACGTTAACCGACTTTCAATTGCATTCCTCGTTGGGGATAACTACCCGGGAATCATACTTCCGGATTTACTACAATTAAGATTTTTGATTCTTATTATATATTTATATATTTGTTATATTTAATATATAAAAAGGGTTGAGCTTCTCGTTGTCATATCACGACCACAACATCAAAACTAGCAAAACCCTTACTCATTTTTCCCTAGTTCAAACCCCAAACGCACCATAGAAAATCGTTTTTAAATTTTTCGCTTTCAATTTTAAACGATCAGGCCGTACAACTAACATCTATGCATCACTAGCAACCCAAAAGTACAAGTAAAACTTAAATTTGAAAGACTTACAAAAATGGTCTTCAAAGTAAATTTCGACGCGAACCGGACAACCCAAACGTTGTTTAAATGCTACCCCGTGCACTAGAATCAACCCGGAAGTACCCAATCTCTCATGTTTTTATCAAAGTTTGAAAAATCTAAGTGTGTGTGTGTGTTCTAGGTGTTCGGACGAAACAAGAGAAAGAAGGAGAGAAAGTGTGTGTGTGTGTGTTATTTTGAAAACAAGTGATGGAATGCATGTTTAGGAATCAAACAAGCCATATGTACTCATGTTGGGACCCTTGGTGCTAAAAATAAGCCATCTTGTCTCCCATCTTGGTCTATAGCCGGCTAGGGGTATCTTAGGGGCTCTTGGGTTCTTCTTTGTTAGAAATAAAGAAATGTTCTACTTGTAAGCACTATTATAAAGTGCAAGGACTAAATATGTCAAGTTAGGAAAGTTTAGTCAACAATCTAATAAGGCTATAAATAGGGTATTTATGCCAAGATTAGATGTAACAACTTCATTTAATAAAAAGGCAAGTCAGGTATTTCTCTCTCTCTAAACACACACACTAATTACACCTTAATCTTCACACACTAGTCATCAATTAAGATCTAAATGCTTAATATGTGGTATCAAGAGCCAATGATTGCGGATTAGTGTTATTTTTGTGTTGTTCGTGTTTATCGAGATCGAGATAAGGTGTTTTAGTGCTTATTTGGATTGCTGATCAGCTTATTTGAGCTTATTTCGTGCTTATTATGTTCTGATCAGCTTACTCGATAGCTTATTCCGTCCAGATCTTATTGCTTAATATGTGGTATCAAGAGCCAATGATTGCTCTCCACCTGGAACATACATAACTCCATAATAACCTCTAAAAAGGATTATTATACCCAATGGACCTCGTTTTATCACGTTCTCATAAAATCACATGACAACCGGTATAAATATTCTTAAACAAATTGGCCAAACGGTCAAATAGTCAAAGGATAACTTTAGAATATTTATGACAACAAAAAGGGGGAGGGTTTACGATTCCACCACTTAAATGATTTCGCCTAAGTTTCAATAATATCAGCACTAGCAGATGCGGGTACTTAAGCTTCATCTTATTTTCACGCTCCCATGCGAATTCAGGTCCACGTTTTGAATTCCACCGAACCTTGATGATGGCAATTCTACTCCGCTTCAGCTTCTTGAAGATCTTCTAGAATTCCAAATAGTCTCTTCCAACAAAATTTAACTTTGCATCAACCCGGATCTCATCATAAGGCACTTGCAGTGTTGGATCAGCCAAAACACTTCTTAAGGTTCGACTCGTGAAACGTGTCATGAACACTTTTATTCCTCAGGGAAAACTACAGTTTATAGGTATCGCGATCTGCTCAGTGATCTCAAATGGTCTGACAAACCTAGGTGCTAACTTTCCTTTCTTTCTAAAGTGTACCACACCTTTCCAAGGTGACACTTTGAACAAGACATAATCACCCACACTAAACTCTAAGGGCTTCCTCCTCTTTCAGCATAACTCTTCTAAATGATTACGCCGCATCTATAAGATCTATCTTAATCTGCGGATCTTCTCAGTGGTCTCTTGCACTTAACTCAGGTCTTATCAACGGGACCCTCTCTAACCTCAGCACAAAATAATTAGGGAACGGACACTTTCTCCCATACCAATAGCCTCAAATGACGCTCTTCTTATACTAAGATGATAACTATTGTATACGAAAACTTCACTAATGGAAGTGAAAATCCCAACTTCCCCGAAGCGCTAGACGCATGCCCTCAGCATGTCTTCTAAGGTTTGGATCGTATGCTCACTCTGACCGTCGGTCTGAGGGTGGTAAGCCGTACTCATGTCTAACCGCGTTCCTAATGCCTCTTGCATTGACTGCCAAAACCTCGATGTAAACCGACTATCACGATTTGATATGATCGAGCTTGGCACACCATGCTTAGCAACGATCTCGTTCAGGTACAACCTAGCCAATCTATCCATCTTATAATCCTCGTACATAGGTAGAAAATGAGCAGACTTAGTCAATCGATCCACGATGATCCAGATTGTATCATGCCCACTACTAGTCCTAGGTAACTTAGTCACAAAATCCATAGCTATCATTTCCTATATCTACTTGTGAATCTCAGGTTGCTGCAGCAAGCCAGATGGCCTCTGATGTTCAGCTTTAACCTTCAAACAAGTCAGACACTTATAACATACACAACTATATCCTTTTTCATACCCGACCACCAATACCTATCTCTAAGGTCATAGTACATCTTATAAACTCCTAGGTGTGCAGAGTACTTTGACTTATGGGATTCATCTATTATTAGGTTTCTCACATCACCCTTCAAAGGAACCCATATTCGATCTAGGTAATACAACGCTCCATCACTCCTAAGTTTAATCATTTCATCTATTTATCTCTGCAATCCTGCAGACTCATCAGATGCCTCTTCCTGAGCCGCTAGTATCCTATCCTTGATAATCGACTAATAGGTCATATTCATAGCTCTAACTCTCTTAGGTTTCACTCTCTCTTTCTTACTTAGTGCATCAGCTACTACATTCGCCTTACCAGGTGGTAACGTATTTCCAGTCATAATCACTAAACAACTCTACCAGGCGACGCTGTCGCATATTTAACTCTTTCTTACTAAAGATGTGCTGGAGACTCTTATGATTCGTATATATGACACTCTTCATCATATACAAATAATGCCTCCAAATCTTAAATGCAAACACAACCGCACCCAACTCCAAATCGTGGGTGGTGTAATTCTCCTCATGGGTTTTCAACTGCCTAGATGCATAATCTATCACCTTACCTCTTTGCATCAACATACAACCTAGTCCTAACCCGGACGCATCACAATATACCACAAAATCTTCTGGTCCATCGAGGAGAGCTAGAACAGTGGCATTACACAACTTGTCCTTCAAGTTCGAAATGCATTCTCCTGCTTTCAATCCCAATCAGTAGGTCTTACTTTTCTAAGTCAAGACAGTAAACGTCTTAACTACTTTAGAAAAGTTCTCAATGAACCTTCGATAATTATAACAACCCGAGTTTCAGGTCAACGTCTATCCCGAGCTAAGATAATTATTTTTATGACGTAAATAATTATAGTCGTTTATGCTATATAAGGATTGATGAGAATTTCCTTTTATAAGGTAATTTTAATCCGTGATTGAGTTTCTATTTGTTTTAGCATCTAAGAAAGCCAGGAAATGTATTTTGATGCTCCGAGAGCGTAAATATGTTATTTTTGTATTTTACGATGTTTCCTCGAGTTTTTATAAAAACCGTGTTTAAAAGGTCGTGTTTTACGAGGTTTAACGATTATTAAATGTTTTAAAGTAAAATTAGTGGGACGGATTTAAAATATTTATTACGTGGTGTGACCCGAGTTTATGGCTGATTTTATTTATAAAATAAACGCCTTGTACTAATTTTAAAAGAGATTAAGGATGGAGGGACTAGTTTTTCCAAAATGCCAAAGTTTCCTTCTATAAATAGGCACCACTTATACACATAAACTCTTTTACAAAAAAAATTCATCCTCTCCTTCCTCTCTTTCTCTTGTTCGCCGGCCACCACAAAGAAACCACCACCACCACTTTATTTTTGATATGCAATTAAATCAATCTATAACCATCTTAATCTTGTTTCAAGAGCTCAAATCCCACTAATAAAAACCCACATGCAATAAGTTTTGAAGAAGTTGGATCTTGGGTCAAGTTCTAGTGATTTGGTGTATAAGGGTGTGTTCAAAGTGGTTAGATTAGTGTTATTTTGGTGTTAGTTGATTGAAAAAGGTTTGTTTGCTTGGTTGGGTTGCTCGTCCGATTTCAAAAGCAGAAGGGGGAACCATAGTTTGATTTTCTTGATTGATTTGTAAGCTTTAGCTTGCTTTGTAGTGATTTAATTATAGATATTACATTTTATGATTATTGTTAGATGATTCAAGTGCGAAAAATATTGAAACGTTGTTTTTGTATTGATAAGATTTAATGGTTTTGTATATTACTTAGACTTAGTTAAGCGTATTTTGATAGTCAGATTATGTCGAAAAGGTCATTTTATTGGGTTTTGGGTTGACTTTGTTTGACCAGAAGTTTGACTTGACCGTGGCGTGTCAAGAAATTTTGAAATCTATTTTAGGTGTGAATATGATTAAAGATGATCTACAGGTGGTTTTGATATATGGTGAGCTTGTAAAACTCCTAAAAACGAAGATTTTACGGCCGAGTCAAGTTTGGATAATTTTTAGGGTAAAAAGTCAACTACGAAGTTTGACTTTTGAAAGTCAAACTTGCGTATACTTTTGAATATAGCTTGCAATAAGCAAAGGGTTCGTAATGTTAGTTAATTGATAGCGAAAATGCTAAGTTGGGATTATATTATCCTTACTTTCGGCAAGCTTTCTAAAAATGGAAACTTTATGGAAAACGTTGTAATGTTGTTAAGTACGTCAATGAGAAATGTTTTGCGTCACACTTGGAGATTTTAGTATATGATTGTATATACGTAGTAGTAATATATATATATATATATATATATATATATATATATATATATATATATATATATATATATATATATATATATATATATATATAACATATATATGGGGCTAATTATGACTGGATTAATATGAATTAGTGACTGGACGCCACCTCAATGATGACATGGACACCATTTTTGAACTAAAATTTGAAATTTTGAAAAAATATAGCCATTGGCAAGCTTTGAACTCATGACCTATGGTTATCATGTAACATGTTTTTCCACACTGATCCAGTGATTAATTTGTGTTTTTCATCAAAACATTAATAATAATTAGTACACGTTCGATTAATTCTTTTTGATTTTCAAACATATATCAGGTTTTTAATAAAAAAAACCTCCCATAATCCCTGCGATTTGGCTACTCTTATCAAACAGAAGCATTGCTTTTGATTTTAAAAAAAAGTATGCCTACTTTTTTATTTGTATTTGTTCTTTTTATACGCCACCAAAATTCACCCCTTCTCCTTTTCTCTCTAGTTTCTTACTGCTTCTTTTCCCAACTCTTGATGCAGAAAAATTGTATGATTTCTCTGCTTCTTTTCTTTTTTGAAGTTCTTGTATACTTAAATTGATGACTAAAATTTTGTTGTTTTATATTTTTATATAGCAGGAGGAAAAGGAGGAGGAGGAGTATCTATTTTCTGGCGAACCTTTCATCGTGGCGCCGATAGTAAGTCTCATTATATCTTTTTTACTTAAAAATTCAGAATTTGGTTTTAGTATAGTATAATAAATCAGGATAAGTAGGAGTGGGCATTTGATTATTATTTGACACAGTATGTTTTATTTGGGTGTTAATACTCATCCCTATTGAGGTTTTTATATGCTTAATTGTAAATTATAGTTATATTTATTGTACTTTTTTTTCTTTTCGATTTTCTTTTCGTATTGAAATTAGGGTTTTGAGGTCTTTTTTTTATCTTTTATTTATTATGAAAACAAAGTTTTGTCGTCAGGTGGCGGTTTTACCTTGATGATGTTGTTTTCAGCTAAAGGTTTTGATAGCCATTTGCAGCTAAAAGTGATCTTATGAGTATTTGGGTGTTTGGCGGTTCAAAACAGGGGAACACAAGTCTATAACAAAAAATGGTAATGTATGTTTCTGTGTGTCAATTAAACGTTTGTAAGTAGTCATTTTTAGTTTTTGTAACATTCAATATGGTTTTGTTGTAATGAAAATAGAATGTGGGAGGAAAGCCGTTCTGGTTATTCATATTTTTCTTAAAAAGGATGATTATAAATATCAAACCTAAATCATGGTTTGAAAACCAAACACCAACGGTGGGAAAGCCTGAATTGTTTTTTTTTGTTTTCGAGAATCCGATTAGAATAATGTTTATATGTGTGTGCTTTAAAAGTCAGCAAGTGATACTGGATTATCATAATCATACAATAATAAAGATAAGCATCGCAGAAGATTTGTGTGTTTAGAACTGCACTGTTGTTGATGTTAAAGATTATGATTGTTTAGGCGATTATTTATTGACATTAGTTTCATTATCCGCAAATCATCTTGCTTTTTGTTTCTAGTTATTTTTTTTATAAAAGACTTGATTATGTATGTTAAAAAATTTGATAACATAATATTTTTACACTGATGTTGAATGGGAAAACATGAAAAAGTAAATAGCAAAAAAGTTAGGAATCAGGTTACAAATATGAATGGTAGGGAAAAGTTTAGAGAGTATTTTTGTACAGTGGTCATGGCTCTTTGGTTGCTGATGTTGGGATTCCGGGATATCTGCTCCGTAGTAGTTTAGTAGGGCATGAGTCATATAGTTGATTTTCCCAATAATATGCCGTTTGTTGGAACGGGTTCTCCCAGAAGGGAGTTTTTTTTTATTTTCAGGATTCGGCTGTTTGCTTACCATCGGGCAAACAGACCGCGGGTGTGTCTTCTTGTCATTCGGGTTTTTGGCAAACGCAGATAGAATTGATTTTGAAAATTCAATGAGTTCATTTTGCCGTTGCTAAAGAGAATTTGTCTTAGAAGGTTGGGTATGTTTATGATAAATTTGGGTTTGGATTGGATCCCGTAGACTGGATTTATCGTGATGTCCTTCTAGTTGTTTATTTAGGCATTCGGAAGTGTTGAAAAACTCAAAGTGCGATAATCTATTCTTATGTTTGTATATTTGCCCGTGCACCTTATTTCGTTGCTATTTTTGATCTCAAACTTTTTTTTGAATGTAGGTGGATGTTCCTCTGGCGGTTTTTGAATGAAAGAAGGTTATGCATATAGTAGTTCCTCATTGCAAGAAGATATTGGAACCGAGAATGTTGGCTTTTCGGGTTTATCTTATGAAGTTGGGTTCCTGCTATTTCGGTTGGATAAAAGAAAGATCAGGCTGAGGCATAGAACTTAGTTGGGGGTTATGTGTTTCGATTGGTGTGGATGGATACCTCTTAAAGGATTTATGATGGTAAGCTTTTATTCTTAATTTTCTTTGAAACCTATTTATAAGTTGTGCTTAGTTTTCTTTTATGTTCTCAACTAGGATGTTAATGGTTTGTTATTAAGTCAAATATGGTATCGAATGTTTCCCATTTAACTATTCTTCGAATTTGACATAAAGGGCATTGAACCATTGCGTATGGAGTCATTGATGCTAACACGAATGTTTGTTGTCCGGTTGTTATCGGACCAACAATGGGTTGTGCGGGTCAAGCTGGAAGCCTCCAACATGGGTGACGATGCTGAACGAGGTTATGCAGTCATATCTTGTATTTGGTGTTTATTTGTTTTAATGTTTTTTATATTTAAAAGATCTAAATATTCGATTGTGACTAAGTCGTACGTTCAGTATTTTGGGCAGCAGGTAAATCTAACAACAAAAAACTAATGATTTCCATTTCCGTGCATGAGGGGGACTTTAGGACGCAAGAAGAAAAAAAGGATAGAGCAAAATACAGAGCTATACTTTTTTCAACAAGACAAATAGCATGCCATTTACTTGGAAGCAGAGGTTGCCTTTGCCAAAAGGTATGCCATGCCGTTTATTTCCATACCTTTCATGTCACGTTTGGTATTTTTATTTTTACTTAGTTTCTCGAAAACATTAGTTTATACTTCTTTAACATTGATTAGGAGGTTGTGATGAATCTAAAAACAGTCGATTAAAGTTGCGATCGGATGGATATGACCAGGTGTTATCTCTACATTTTATTTATGAGTAAGTCAAATTTGTGTTACCTCATTAGTTTTTGGCCCGTTCTTTATAAGCTAAACTACTTCAGAAAATGAAACGTAGGCCGAAAACATATAAGTTACATTACATAATGAGGATAATATAAATATCGCACCGGTGATGTCATGAAACCAAAACAGAAATAAGTATATATGAGCCACAAATTGGAACATGTCTAAATTTTGTTTACTCAGGTGATAGCGGGCGGATACCAGTTACTTCTATAAATAGTGCAGACGCGCTTTTGAAAGTAGTCGTGATTAACAGGTTAGGCGCGAAAGTACTTTCGGAAACTTATGAATTAGCAGCCTTATTTTGTCTTTATTTCAATGTAGTAACAACTCATAGTGATTATATCACCTTGCTTACTCCATTTAATCTATACAGTCTTATTTTGGAACCGTGAGTCCTTTTGATATTTACTCCATCTTTGCTACAATGAACTATGATCATATATGAACAACGTTTGTTTGCCAAAAAGTTATTATTGACCAGTAATATGCTTAAGTTACTGTTGTCATGTATATGGTAATGCCTAGAGAGAAAGTGGTTATGTTTATATGTTTTGAATATATGTTCGAGTGAAGTTAAACTGAGTTTTGTTGGCTTTGCAGGAACGGCTTTATATCATGGATAGAACTGATGAAGGGGGATATAGATGATATTTGAGTTGCGTGAAGTGGTTCAGGTGTTGAAGGATGTTATATCGATTAATAGAGAATTACCTGATGAATACACATAGAGTACACAAGGAATATTATGCAATATTATGCTCGAGGTTCATCCTTACACATCTTGGCGACTCTTAATGCATTTGTTAGAGGTATATATAACTTCAATTATGCTTAAGATTCCAGTTGAAAACAATTAATTAAAAGTGGAAATCACTTATTGGGGAGGATAGGGTACCGGGTTGGGTTGGGTAGGGTCGGGTCAGTCTCTTTTCTTTTATAAAAAATTTACGAATTTGTATCATTGTTATGTTGTCGTCGGGCTACTGCAATCACAAGTAAACAAGTCAGCGTCCTTACAGATTATACTAAAAAGTATGATCACGATAATTACATGTCAAAACAATTGCTTTGGGGTGGGGTCAAATATGGTAATTTAAATGTTAAAAGTCATGGGTGAATAAAACTTTCTTAATTTATTTGTAAGATATTGTTTTTGCCGCAATATATGTTTTCAAAGTACTTTTGTACTCAACTGATTTCTACTTCTGATGGCTACAGTTGTGTTTTCCTCTTCCTTTTTTAGAAGAAATAGAACACAATCTAAAAATCAGCTAACTAAAGACGGGCAGCCAAGCGTTACATCTAACAAACGAAGCGTAAATGTGTGTTATAGATAATAGATTTGATGTGCTGTGGACGTTTGTAGAAGCCACGATCGCTCCCTATCGATGTAGTTTATATAACCCTTTAAACCAGGCCAAAACTCGTAACTAGTAAATGTCACTCTTTATTACGTGTAAAACCCGCCCTTTATATATATGTGGTCAGAAAAAGGGATTAGAAGTCACCGAATTACCTTTCTGGTTTTCAGGTTGATTGTTCAAGTAAAGATATCGTTTCAAAGGTAAAAATTATGTTACAACTAAAAGTCAAAAACATTTTAACGTGTTCCGATAAATAAATTCTTTTACTATAAAACAATATTATTAGTTTGCTAGATAACTTTATTAGGCATGTGCTCAGGTTTGTTTAGATATATCTGAATTTTGAAGTATAATGCGACCTTTTCTAACCCAATCAAAGTACATTTGTAATTTAACCTTCATAGAAAGTTGGTGTTTACGTGCATTAGAGTGCTTTCAAGAATTGATTTTAGGAAGGAAAAAAACTTTCGCAATCCAATAAGACTCTTTATGAATCTTTATGTAACGACTGTAATAAAATTTTTATATGGCCCATCATGTAATATGATTCAAAATCATGTAATAGATATAAAGGCAGCCATATTTATGACCATGATATAAAGGCAAAAAATAACCATGTTACTATTGAAAATGTGCGCTAGCTCTTTGTTAGAAGCCTCAAACCATTTCACAGATATATGGTTGTAACAGCTCTCTATTGTGAACTCAACGCCTTAGCACTTATAGTTCATGAAAAAAATGCCATTTTAGAAAGAAAAGTATGTGTTAACTGAAGTTACTCTCTTTTAGAATTTTTTTATATTTTGCAAGCAAAGATTGAAGATTCTCAATCTTCATGATGCCTTATTGCCAGTATGTTTTCTTTTATATTTTATCCACAAAAATCTCCATATTAAAATTACCTATTATAATCTTACTGTAACCTATTTTGACTCTCCCCTATCTGTCCCCAAAATACACATCCTCATATATATTTATGTTCTGAATTTCTTCAAATTCTCCACAAAATATCTTCCTATTATAAATGAGTCCTGCCTCCTCGCACCCATTTCAACCCTCCCCACGCTCCGCCTAATCACTCAACCACAGCACCCCCTCTCTCCACACTGCTATCACTCCACCACACACATGAACTACTTATTTATCCTCACGAATTCATATAATAAAAATAACCTATTATATTATTCTAACACCCTAAATTACAAACCATTAATCTTTTTACCCACAATTTCTTACTTCCGACATTCACCACTTTTAACCTATAACTTCAATCAGTCCCTTTATTACATCAAAACATTAATATTACCCCACACCTCAGTACACTCTATATGTACCACCTCAACTATTACTACAAAATTTTATAAAAACTCTTACCCCATCACTTTACCCACCCAAAAATACAAACAACCACCAGTCATTTACGATAATTACCCTTACTTATTTTTTGTTTTTAAACTATCAACCCCCACCCCCCCCGCCGCTCCCCTTGTGCCCCAGTTGTATCACCCCTTCCCTTCACTCCCGTATCCCACCCCTCCACACTCCCTACATTTTTTACTCCGCGCTCTTCCTTTTTTGGCTGACATAGACTGACACATCTTTCTCCCTCCTGTGCCCCTACTCCCCACCACCCCCACCCCCCCTATCTTATCATGCCATTCCTCCCGATGCTATTATTCTTCCTATCCAGCGCATCCACGCTGTGATATTAAGTATTCTGTTTCTACGGCTGCCTCGCCCTATGTACTGGCGCAGGTGATATGATTTTGGACTTTCCTACATTTTAGTTTACCATTGTCTTTTGCACGGGGCGCGTATACGTCATCCCTTAATTATCTCCTCTGGCAAGATGTTTTTTAGGACGATGTATCCGCCGCACCACTTTATTTTTAACATGCAATACAATCAATTTATACCATTTGAATCCTTATTTCAAGAGCTACAAATCCCACTAATAAAAACCCACATGCATTAAGTATTGAAGAAGTTGAATTTTTGGTGCATTCTTGGTGATTTTGTGTAATAAGGGGTGTTTAGATTGGTTAGATTATTGTTATTTTGGTGTTAGTTGATTGAAAAGGTTTGGTTATTTGGTGTTTGGTGTTCGTCCGTATGGTTCAACCAAGGGGGAAGCAAAATCGATTTTTGTTCTAGCTTTGTGAGCACTTATTTATGTTTATGTGTTGATTTAATTAGATGTTATTACATATACATGATTATTGCTAGATGATTCAAGTGCAAAATTTGTTTGAAAGTATTTTGAGTATGAGCATGTGTTTGATAGTTTTGGTACATGTTTTTAGGCTCGTAAAACATGTTGGAATAGTTAGATTTTGATAAAAATGTGATTTGGTATGACTTTGGGTTGACTTTATTTGACCCGAAAGTTTGACTTGGTCATGGCCTGTCGAGAAATTTTTGAAATCTATTTTGGACTTTTGATAATGATAAAGGATGTTCTAAGGTCCGTTTTGATATAAGGTGGGCCTTGTAACTCCTAAAAACGAACGTTTTACGGCCGAGTCAAGTTTGAGTATTTTTGGGGTAAAAAGTCAACTACGAACTTTGACTTTTGAAAGTCAAACTTGCGTAAACTTTTGAATAAAGACTATAATAAGCAAAGGGTTAGTAATGTTAGTTAATTGATAACGAGATATGAAGTTCGGATTATATTATCCTTACTTTCGGCAAGCTTTCTAAAAATGGAAACTTTATGGAAAACGTTGTAATATTATAAAGAATGTCAATGAGAAATGTTTTGCGTCGCACTTGGAGATTGTAGTATATGATTGTATATACGTAATAGTAATAAGTATATGTATATGCAAGTATGCAATATATGAAATATTATACTTTTAGTCACGTACCGCCATATATGTATTATATAGGTCGCGGTTAAGACGTGAAGCAAGTTACGCTTATTGAGTTGATTGATTTGGATCTTTTGCTTAAGGTGAGTTCATAGCCTCGCTTTTGAACTATTTTAAATGTTTTTAAACCCGCGAGGGGGATACATGTTTGTTTTATAAATCGAACACATATGATTTTATGGTATGCTGGACCCGATTATGAGATTGTTTCCGCATAAGTAGCTATTGTCGAAGTCCCTTATTTCATGAACCGTTAATTGCCTTGTGAGGTGAACGCTAATGCATTAAATAGATCTATTGGGTTTGACAGCCCTGTCCGGGGTATGAATCCGACGGTGAACACCCTGTCAAACGAACATTTTGTATTTAGAAAATAGTAGGTATATGACAATAATACCTTGTTTTGGAGGCACTTTAACATATGAAATGCCATATGTGTTGTTTAAACTGTGTTCGATTCATGAGCTTATTGCATGAAAGAAAAGAAGTTTCTATACATTGCATTCGTTGATTTGTTTTCCCGAGAACTAATTATGTGTTCAAAGATTATTGTTACTGATTACTTAAAACTCTATGAATTTCACTCAACTTTGTTGTTGGAGTTTTAAACATGTTTTATCCCAGGTAACCAAGGTTGAAGGCACGATGCATGGATGTGTCGTGCCGTATGATGGATTTTATGGAGAGACTACTTGTGTGTTCCCGGTCTTTCAAAAACAATGTCTTAAGTTGTGTTAAAACAATGTCTTTTAATTGAAACAATTGTCTTTCAATGATTGTAATAACGTGTTGCCGATTCTGTGGGGACCAAAACCGTTTTTCTCTGATTTAATAATGTAACACCTGGTTGATAAACGTATCTTTTGGGTCATTTCTCTATTATTTGGTAAATGTGTTATTTAAGTAACATCCAAATTGCTAATTTCCACTGCGTAACCCAATGTACATTGGGTGGGGTGTACAGAGTGTAGGCAGAGGTTAGGGCCTAATGTTAATAAAGAACTAGGTAGAAGATCTTTTGAAAACCTAAACTATAACGCTTCTAACAAACGCACCCAAGACTCCTCCGTTCATTGTTACCTAAGATGAAAAGGTAAATTTGGGTTTAATTGTTAACGGGGGGAATGTAGTATAAGCATACGGAGATGTGGTTTTAGACATTATGTATAAGGATAAGTTAAGTATGGGATAAAATATGCGAGATGTAGCGGTGGTGTTATGTCAGTGGTGGCGCGGGTATTTATGCTGAGATTGGTATCATAGATGTCGCGAGGTTCTTGTATGTCATGTAGTAACTATCATTATGTATGGTGGTTTACTGAGAGCAGAGCGTTATAATTGAGATATGAATTCTAGGACATACTTGAGAGAAAAGGTACGCTGCAATTCAGAAGAACTGTTTGCGAAACGAGAATGTCACGAATTGTGAATTTTTGTTGTAGCACTTTGATGCGAACCGTTATTATGATAATAGTGTTTCAATGATAATAAGAAGTGATACGCTATTAAGTAAGTATTGTATGATATTCTCTAGATTATCATGGTGAACAAAATTCCTCCCGATCATATGGATGATGTACCTGTTGTTGAGCCGAATCAACACGATGATGTTCTTGTTATTCTCGAACCTGTTTTAGTGGATAAAGACGAGGACCCGAAAGAAGACGAATTTGAGGAAGAAGAAGATCCTCAAGAAGAAGAAGATGATATGGAAGTCGACATCGAGGAAGATGAGAATGAGCAAGAGTTGACTTACCCTTATGGAGAGGTGGATCCTCTTAACCCTTCGCCGCCTGTTTCTGAGTTAGAAC
>BQNB010139141.1:0-17599 GCA_026074375.1 Tanacetum coccineum
GAAAAGAGTATAAGTTAACCAACGCGGTGTACGTGCAGAGATTCGTAGGAATCTTGTGTCCGGATGGTTGCTTAATGAATTTTGTAATAAATTAATGGACAAGTACATAATTACATAATTGATGTTACATAATGTTACACAATTGATGTTACATAATTAATGAATTGATGTTACATAATTGATGTTGCATAATTAATGAATTGATGTTACTTGTTCACCAAGTATTAGGGTTAGGGTGCCTATATAAACACCCATATGGAGAGGTGAAAAAGACAAATATTCCCTAAACTCTATCACTCCTTTGTCCTACATTCGACCCCATAACCTTGGGTTGATCGGATCGAATCGTTCGTTTTTTAAAGCTAGTGTTATCAAGCTAGTGAATTGGTTAACTCGATTCATAGCGTTTGTACAAGAATGTGATAATCTTCTTTAGATTGTTCTTGGTTTGTTTTCGTATAAACCCTATTTAGGGTTTGTTCTTGGAGATATTCCCTAAGCAATTGATTCTTGTTCGGGCTAGAATCAAAAATGTATGTAACCCTAATTCGGTTAATTATTCAAAACACTGTTATTTGATCTTTCTTTGCTTCAGCTTATTCTATGCTTGATGTTAGGTTTATTATTATTGTTATGAAAGTATAAACCTACAGTGGTATCAAGAGCCATTTTTTAACATGTTGTTAATTACCGAAACCTAAAATCAATTACTATTATTTGTATTGATGTTAAAATATTGATTTAGGGTTTTATAAAAAAAATTCGAAAATTTTTTTATAATGAAACCCTAAAGTACAAGTTTTGATAAAAAGGTTTAATTTACATGATTAAAATTGTTTATGACATGGATGGTGGGTTACCGATCTTACGGGATAATTGTTAAGTGTATTGTGTGGATCCATGACAAACATGCATGTTTATTCATGGATCATAGGATTTATGAAGTTAATTTGTTTCGGATGATTTTTGACCACTTATTTTAATACGATAAATCTAAATTTCGGGAGACTTTTATATTGTTTCATTGATTGGATATATGATAAGTAAAACCTAGATTTAAAATAGGTGTTTCATCGTATAAAATGATTACCATGGTGGTACATTGATTTACTTTTATGCATATAAATTGTTATATGTGTTTATTGTTTAGTCAATTATTTTTAATTATTGTTTGTGTTTATTTAATTATGTCGCGAATGTTGTATATCAAAAAGGGTAATTTTCAAAGGAAATAATATGGGACTAAATCCAATATAAAAATAAAAATAATAAAAAATTAAGAATTGTTTTGAAGATTAAATTGTTGATTGGTGATTTTCGTACTAAATGTTAGAAAGGCTCTTCCCAATTTGACCAAACTGTGGGGAAGTTTAACGCGTCGCTGGGCGAAAACGATTAAAAGAAGGGAAGTCAAGCTTCAAGCTGACCGAATCTTGCTTGTGCGTCAAATTGGACGTTTACCTATGATTTTAAAGGTTATTTTACTAAATTACTTTAAGTTGATTCTGCCTAAATTCCACATCTGAAAACATCTATTTGAAAACGATTATGCATAAACTACGGTGTGGACGAATATTTGTGGGACTTCTTTAATTGGTTTCATCCAATGCACTCAACCAACTTTGTTTATTTAATCTTCACCTTAAAGTAATAAAAAGTTTTTTTTTAACATATGCTATGGAGTTGTATGCATGCATTATTATACATAATTTTGATTCAATATCTAAAAATTAATACCCTTAAACTTAAGTCTAATGCCATTAATTAAAGGACACTTGATATTGTGATTAAGTCTAGTTGGAGACCTTGGACTATATCGTAACGGAAGAAACTATCATGATGAGGTGAGACCTCACATGGATGAGTATTGCGTTCTTTAGATCTAGAAGACTTCAATTGAGTTACTTAGTGAGATCTAAAGAAAATCAAGACATTAAGATGGGATGAAAACATGTTTATAATGCAAACTAGTTTTAGAATGTAAATCCCATAAAAAATAACAGAATATTGGAAAAATGTTTGTCAATTACTTGTTGACAAGGTACCACGTTTGAATCATTTCCTATCACTAGACGATCAATTGATGTGTATGTGTTTATGTCAAGTGGGTTTAGTTTTCAAGGAACGGCTTTGGTTTTATGAATTATTTCTTGGGTATATTTTATGTCTTGAAAAAAGGTATTATCGAAAATACTAATAATTTTGACCTTTTTCTGTAGGAAAATGGCTCATTCCGAAAATAACACTTTAACGTTTTCTGCGTCAAGACTTTTTCGTACGCGAACATATGACTGGCCCCAAATTACAGATGACTGGTATCGCTCGCTTAGAATTGTCTTGAGATGTTGCGGATACTTTTGACTATTTGTATTAAGCCTTGTCTGGACAACCAACGCTGATACTGCAAACTGAGGCTGAAAAGATAGCTTTCAAGCAGAATTATAAAAAGCACTATCATGTGGCTTGTATTTTGCTCTTGGAAAACTGTCACCTGCTCTTCAAAGGCAGTTGAAAATTATCCACCCAAAACATGCTGGACTGAACTTCGAAAAATGTTTGAGAAACCTCCAGCTATTGTAGAAATCTACGATACTGTTGGTATGCTCTACATATGTTGCAGACAGGCCCCTGGTATAACCCGTTAGTGAACATGTATTAGATATGAATGAACTCATGGACCACATTACATAAACTTGGGGGACAACCATACGACAAATGATATGGCTTGTTACTTTATCAACATGTCCCTTAAAGGATTTTGGTGATGTTGTAAGAAACTTCATTATGCATTGGTAGGAAGACAGTTACTGAGCTACACGCATGCTCATTGACTTCGAAAAGGGTTTGAAAGACAAAGCACTACCCTCTAAGTATTTACTATTACAAAAAGGGTAGAGATAACAAGCCCAAAACTGCAATTTGCGAACAAACAAGGTCAAAGGCAAAGGTTTTAAGGCTTGATAAGAACAAGCAAGTTGTGCTTATCAACCAAAAGTCTAAGCCTAATCCTTTGAGAGAAAGGAAAATCCTAAATAAAGGATCTAGTTTGTCACCAATTGCCTCGTTGCTAGGCATTGGAGAGGAACTACCCTTCTTTATATCGAAGAGTTGCGTGCAAATAAGAAAAAGTTTCAGGTACTTATTTGCAATATTGAGTTATTCAATCTAACTTACGAATTATTTCCTGGGTATTGATACGGGTGCGGTATTCATGTTTGAAATTCGCTGCAGGGATTTAAAGAAGAAAGGAAAGATCTTTGGGGATCAATATCTTGCAAGTGGGCAAATGAAACACAAGCAGCTGTTGAAAGCCATAGGAATGTTTGATTTAAATTTACCTTCGGGTTTAGTACTGAAATTAAACAATTGTTATTATGCACCTTCTATTGTTAGAGGTGTTGTTTCCCTTTCATGTTTGTTGGATTTTGGTTTTCATCATTCTATTGCTAGTAATGGAATTTCTGTTTTCTGTAATTGTTATTCATTTTAGTTGCTATATCGTGAATGGTTTCCCTCTACTCTTTTTGTGTTTGAATTTGACATAATAACAAATTGTCCCCAAGAATAATAATAATTCTATTTTTTTAGCATCATAAAAAGAGAAAGTTAGACTTGGGGATTACTTCTTATCTTTGGACACTGTAGACTTGCCCATATGGCAGGACTCGCAATGCAAAAGCTTCTTAGCTGAAGGTTCTTTTGGAAAATATCGAAGATGAGGAATATTTGATAAATGCGAATCTTATTATCTGGAAAGATGGACAAAGAACCTTTTTAATAAAATATCGAAAAAGGGCTACAGATCTACTTGGTTTAATACATACGGATGTATGAGGGATTCACTTTAGACATGTGTAAGAAAGGATTGATGCTACTTCTTAACCTTTACGGATGATTTCAGTCGTTATGGATATGTTTATTTACTTAAACATAAACATGAGGTATTTGAAACATTTAAGGTTTTCAAAGCAGAAGTAGAATTGCAAACTAGGAAAGAAAATTAAAGCTCTTCGATCCGATAGAGGTGGGTAATATTTAAGGCCAAGAGTTTAAAGATTATCTAGGTGAGAATGGAATAGTTCGAATCTTACTTCTCCATATACTCCCACAACAAAATGGAGTATCTGATAGGAGAAAATCGATTAGCGAAATCGTACATTATTGGGAATATGGTGCGAATCTATTTTATCTTTACTTACTACTACCGTTAATCCTTTTGGGATTTATGCCTTAGAATCTGTTGTTAGTATTCTTATTTGGTAACCACTAAGAAGGTGATAAGCACCTATGAATTGGCATGGCAAGAGCGAATTTGTCTTATATTTAAAGGTCTGGGGTTGCGAGGCGTATGTGAAACGTGATTCAGCTGATAAACTCCAACATAGATCTGTTAAGTGTATCTTTATAGGATACCCTAAGGAAACTATGGGTTACTACTTTTATTTTCCACCTGAAAACACAGTAATTGTTGCTAGGTATGAAGATTTTCTTGAAAGAGATCTCTATTCAAGAATTCAGTGGGAGAGATTATGATTCTAAGAAGATGTTATATGGATACATTACCTTCTGAAAACATAGCAAATTCCAGTAGAACCTGAATGTCTGGGTCTCATCGGAAAATAATTCCTTGTTCCGTAGGTCTAAAGGACTAATCGTTGCATACCAACCGTCTGTGTCTAAAACATGGAGGTTGAAGGATGATGTAGTAGGGGACTTGGTGAACCTGCTATTATAAAACTTCCATGCTTGACCCTGATAATGTATATGGCAAGGTTGGCATGGATGAGGAAAATGACTCCATGAAGTTAATGAAGTACTGTGGAATGAAAGTAGACATCCTCTATGCTAAATATAGTAAGGAGTAAGTGGATCTTCAAAAGAAGATCTGACATGGATGGTAAAAGTAACACACCTATAAAGCTAGTCTAGTAGCTTAAAGGCTTGCACTCAACCTATGGGGTTGATACGACGGAGTCGTTTGCTCCTGTAGGCAGACATTAGAGCTATTAGGATTTTATAGCTATAGCAGGCGTTTCTATGGATTATGAGATCATTTTGCAAATGGATGTTAAACTGCCTTATTGAATGGTCGCTTAGATGAAGTATTCTATATGGAGCACCTGAAGGGTTAGTAAATCAAAAGAATATCCAAACCGGTGTATTGCAAACTTCAAAGATCTATTTTTGGTTTGAACCAAGCATCACGTAAATGGGAAATTAAACGATTTGATGAGGAAATCAAAAGGTTTGGATTTAACTTAAAATCGTGATGAGCCTGTGTATATCGCAAAAAGCTAGTGGGAGTAACTGTAGTATTCTTGATCTAATTTTATTTTTTTTTTTTTTTTTTTATTTTTTTTTTTTTTTTTTTTTTATTTTTTTTTTTGACGTTGATGACTTCTTTAATCATGGGAAACAACATTCCATGCTTAAGAAAGTAAGGATATCTTGGAAGTGTTTTTCTTGTGAATGAATTTAGGAGGAGATAGCTGCATACTTTCTGGGAATTAAGGATATATAGAGACTGATCTCTGCGTGGATTGGACTTAATCAAAGTGCTTTACATCGATAAGATATTGAAGAAATTCAGTATGCAAAACTCTAAAAAAGGTTTTATACCGATGGAATCAACATTGATTTAGAGTTAATGAAATGTAGCTTCATCTGATGAGGAAAAAGTTACATGAAAAGGTACCTTATGCTCGATTGTAGGATCTTCATGTAATGCTGTTCAGGTTGCACAAGGCCGATTGTTGGAGTTCTGCTCAAAACTTGGTCAGTCGATATCAACAGTGATCTATGGAAAGCTCCCTGGGTGCTGTTTAAACAATTCTAAAGTATCTGAGGGAATACGAAAGAATTGTTTTAGTGTACGGCCACAGCAACGTTGGAATGCGGACGGGGAGGGGTTGGGGAAGAGGGGAAGGGAAAAGGAAGGAAATCGGGGAAGGAAGGAAGGAAGGAAATCCAGATACATGCAATTTGAGGTTACTGGTTTCTGTGATGCGCATGGCAATGCGATAAAGATGATACGATAGGTCTAGACGGGTTATGTCTTTGTCGTCAATGGAGGAGCAGTAGACTGAAAGAGCAAAAAGCAGACAACCATTGCAATGCATGCAATGCATGCAACGCAATCTGAGTACATAGCTGCGTCAGAAGCTGCAATGGAAGCCGTTTGGATTAGGAAGTTTGTTGGAGATCTTGGAGTGATGCCTTCAATAAATAAACCTATTAATATGTATTGTGACAATTCTTGCTGCTATCACATTCGCCCATTGAACCTGAGTCATGAAACGGCGCCAGACATTTCTGCGTAGCTATCAAATATGTTAGAGAACAAGTCGAGAGTGGTGAAATCAAATGATAAAAGTTCACAGATAAAAAACCTAGCTGATGCTTTTAACTGATAGCTTTTACCTAGAGGAAAAGTTAACGAACATGCAATGGAAGTTGGATTCGATTTGCTAGTAGTTTCTGCTTATCTGTGGTTTAGTGTTTGGATAAGGTTGTGTAAACATTATTATTGATAAAATAAATGTATGGTTATTTTTATTTTTGTTATTTAATTTTGTATACATATTTTACATGTTTGTAAATCATTGAATAATGAAAATATTCTAAATGGTCCGTTTGTTCGATTAATGATAGGAATATTATTGAATTAGGACAAATCTGAGTATTGGTTAGGTTATTACTTGAAAGTATATTGATGCTGTTTGGGACATAACCAATTTCACTCCATGATATTTAATAAGTTGAATATAGGATTATCCCAACTATGTGATTGTACTTTGATGGTTCTTGTCATTAAGTAATTCATTAATAGTTATCCTCAGGATTACTGATACTAGGAAATTTGTTATGGATCTAGTGCATTTCTATGAAGCAATTTAACGCTAAACGTAACTGGTAGCTATACGGATTGTTTTCAGAAAGTGTTGCAAAATTCATGAGTTTTGCTTGTAGTCAATAAAGGATTTGTTTTCCTTCAAATACGTTTTGAAGTTTTAATAAGTTGGCCCCTCGTTGGGATTGGTAAGATGTTTGTGGTGGCACACCCAAGATTTTATGGAATTCGTTCAGAAGATTTGGTAATCTTGCTCACCAATCAGTTTAACGAGAAACAGAATCAGTTAATTAAGGATAGACTAAGATCCATATACTTTATTACATTGTATTAAAAACAATAAGGACATTAATAATGATGAATCATTTTAAAGATTTTCCAGGAAACCTTACTTGAGATCTACTATGAGGCATCCGGAGTGTAACTTGACCGCTTACCGATGTGATCACACTATTAAAATTGTCCAAAGTGGGAGCTGTTAGTTTTTGGATGATTTATTAATAGATGTGTTGTTAGGATCGAACTCAAGTTCACGGGATTGCACTCACTACGACTGTTAACAAATTAATAAATAATATATTTGTTAAATTTACTCGTAACGTGTAACGGTCGTTAAGTATTTTAACAGAAAAGGACTTACGACCTAAGGGCTAGGACAAGTACTATTTACATAATTGATGTTACATATGTTAATAATTAATGTTACATAATTAATGATATTGATGTTCACAATTGTGTTACTAATTAATGAATTGATGTTACATAATTGATGTTGCATAATTAATGAATTGATGTTTTGTTACTTGTTCACCATGTATTTAGGGTAGGTGCTGTATTTAAAGCACATATGGATGAGGTGAAAGACTAGTGACAATAATTCCCTAAACTCTACTCAATCCTTTGTCATTACCATTCGTCCCCATATTACCTTGGGTTGATCGGATTCGTATCGTTGTTTTAAACGATTACGTGTTATCAAGCTAGTGATTGGTTAACTCGATACATAGCGTGTGTACAAGATCGTGATACAATCTTTCTTTAGATTGTTCTTGGATTGTTTTCGTATAAACCCTAATTAGGGTTCTTGAAGATAATCCCTAAGCAATTTGATTCTTGTTCGGGCTAGAATCAAAAGGTATGTAACCCTAATTCGGTTAATTATTCAAACATGTTATTTGATCCTTTATTTGCTTCCGCTATTCTATGCTTTGATGTTATGGTTTAATATAATTGTTATGAAAGTATAAAACCTATAAACATAACCATCATAAACCTAAAAGAAACATCAAATTCAAAAGTTAAACAATGTTGTCTAAACATAAAACAATCTTTGAACCTACTAACGAAGAGTCCCGGCAGTTTTCTTGTAAGTGTACCGCTTAGCCACCAAAAGAAAAGCTCCCAGATTTATCACACTAAGAACAGTTAAAAGCCAGAAGAAGTTCTGCAATTGTCCATGATTCAGATTATCCGGTATCCACCCCGCTTTACCTCCCTTAGTAGTAATGCCCATTACAATTGTCACCAGCAGTGAGCTCAAGTAATTTCCTAAGGAATTAGTTGTGAGCGCTAAAGCAGAACACAAACTCCTCATAGAATCAGGTGCTTGATCGTAGAAAAACTCAATTTGTCCAACCATCGTGAACACCTCTGCACAACCAATCAAGAAATACTGTGGGACCTGCCAGAATATCGACATGGGCATATTCTCTAAATCATAGTAATTGTTCCTTTTCACAATCCCAAGCCTAATGACTTCTAGAATTCCAGCTGCTAGCATTGCAAAAATGGAGATTGCTAAACCAGTGCCCATTCGTTGGAGTACTGTGATGCCCGATTTGTGGCCCGTGTATTTTCTTGCAACGGGGACAAGTACCCGGTCATAAACCAGACACCAGAAGATTACACTCAGGGTGTCGAAAACGCTAAGGGATGCTGGTGGGATTTCAAAGTTGTTAATCGTGATGTCCATGAAAGAACCTTGCAGTACGAATAGATTACTCATTTGACTGTAGACAGCACTGAATATGATACCAGTTGCCCATACTGGAAGTAGTTTGATGATGGATTTTAATTCTTCGACTTGGGTTACCGTGCAAAGCCGCCACGGGTCAGCTGATCCTTTAACATGATCGGATTGTAACTCCATTGCTGCTTTATCCAAGAAACTACAACAAGATACACATTTTAGTTCATAAAAATCATATTTGGGTTTTTTTTTTAATCAAACTAACATTCTAGTACAAATATATACAAAAACATAAACGTTATTTACAATAAATGTGGCCAATAGGTAGCTTTTTACACGGGTTGAAACATGTTGAATCTGGCGACTTGAAAAGCTTTTTGTTTACAATTTTTTTGATTTTTTTTATAGGGATGTGTTATAAAATGATTAGAAGCTTTATATTTTTATAATCTAAATCTTTTCAAAAGGATTTGGTGAGTATTGAAATATACATTCGATGACTTTCAATCTCCTCGTTTTTTTATTTTATTCGTTAGGGAAAAGATATAACCCAAATCAACCCATTTAAAGGTAGACATTGGCAAATATAGTTTGCAACAATGTTTGGTTTTAAACAAAAAGAGGAGTATGATTTTCTATAATATGTCTACAAGTTGCCTTTAGTTGTTCATTCTTGCAAATATACCAATTTATTTCCACTTTGGAACATGTTAATTTGGTTACCTAAGATCTTCAGTGTGATCAAGTTTGCGGCTTCCCACTATAGCAGACTTGATATCCGTGGTTTCATACAGAGAAGACTTGTCAACCAGCACACGGACTTGTGTTTGTTTTTTGATACGTTTAGTTCTATCTGCGCTTCCTCACGAAGCCACAATGACTGAACAGATTCATAGTCAAACGGGCTTCCACCAGGTTTCTGATTCGGTACAATCTAGTTTCCTGTAAAGAACGATTATACACGCAAGCGCCATGGTACGGCCGGGCTACAAACCCCCAACCCCAGCCCACATTATCTTGGATCCAAACAAGTAAAGTTGAGGCAATTAATGCACCAACATTGATTGATAAATAGAACCAATTGAAGAAAGAACTCTTGTGCTTCTTCTCAACCTCATCAGCATCATCAAATTGGTCTGCCCCATAGGACGAGACGCAAGGTTTGATCCCTCCAGTTCCTAGGGCCACTAGATAGAGTGCTAAATACGTGACAGCAATGTCTGTACTTGTGGCATGGCAATTCTCTTTTTGATCTTACTGTTGGCTTTTAGCCCGGTCTGCTGTGATATTGTCAATAAAGTCATCCCCCTAGCGTGAAGTCAAAAAAAAAAAACTAGTGGAATAATGAACACATATGGGTGGCTTGGATGCATTTTAATACCTGTATGATTATGTAATCAGAAATAAACTCCAACAAAAAACAGGACCATGGAAAGTAAAATGAGGTGTTATACATCCTTGACATTGATGTCTGTGAAGATTGTCGGATTGGTTCAATATCGGCCAAGGCTAAGAATCAGCGGCAAAATGCACAAAAGCAATGGAAGTGATATAGCACGTTCCAGACCAGTTAGAGAGGTTTGTGGAGGGCGTGGGTATAGCATTATGGTTGATGATGGTTATTTTCTTTCTTTAAAATTATTAGCACAGGTTTGTGCTCATTCCATAGTATGCCAACCTTTCACAACATTCATTACCTTTTAAACAAATTAAACTGTTAAAACCAGCCACCTTATGTAGGCCAAAACAAGATTCTTTTTTACTTTTAACAGTCAAATTAGTATTTTATAACTCCGAGAGTGACATTAAACAATTAATCTATTGTACAGATGACTAATGACTAACAAGAAGTTAAAAGTAATAGGATAAAATAATTTGGATATTAAAATATGTGCATCAATTTAGATACGGATAGTACTAGGTTTGATTTTCTCAAGTCAAAAGTGAACTTAAGGAGAGTTTGGAGACAGAAGATGTACCGAGATTAACATGGGCTGGCCCGATTTTCTTCAAGGTTCCTAGTGGTACTTCTTTTTAGCCTGGATTGTTTTTGTAATCATCCGTTCCATCCTCTTGGTGTAAAATCTTCTTCGGTGTTCAAGCTTATCAGGGACGCATCAAACTTTTTATGATACATTTGACCTGACATGCAAAACAAGCACGGTTTCGCTTTGTGAATGTCATAGTCGATTGCAAACTGCAAGTATTCATATTACTACAAAACGGAACGCACCGTTCAGATCAATTCTTTATCATTAAGCGAGCATCTCTGATCTTCACTTTGTTGAATAAATAATCCACTCGATCATCTCAGATATTCAATTATTGTGACAATGATTCATTTTCCTCTAAAATAGTTTATCGGACAATTTCATTATACTCGAAAATGAGGACTACACTAATCCGCGTCATCTCTAGGGGGTGTTTACATTGCTTATATTTTAACTGTAAAAATAAGCAGTGCCAACATGCATACGTTTAATTGCTTATTTTAGATGAACACAAACATTTCCACCCAAATATTTTATGCAAATAAGCACTTAAACAGGCCATTCAAGAAAACCATTCTAAATCGCTGACAATTTCATAATTCCAAAAATAGAATCTGATTATCCCAACCAATTAAAGCAATAAATAATTACTTCAAAAAACCAAACACCCCTTAAAGTTTTTATGTTATTAGCATTGCAAAAGTAACCAGTAAATTATATAAACAAAATTTCACATAAGCAATCATTAAAAAAATTAACTAGAAGTTTTTACATGCACCCATAATTCAAAATCAATAACAAATTTCCAAAACATATGAATATAAACAAGAAAAACCTGAATATTGGTCAAAAGAGCATAGCAGCTTAGAGTGACACTAAACAATTTGTATGTGCATGTGGAGGTAATGAGTAAAAATATTTTACTAATACAATTGTTGTTACAGTTTGGTTGGGATTTAGCATCTTTTTTATAATGGCAATATTAAGTCCACTTACAACTCATCATACATGCACAATGTAGCATTGTAGATGTAATTGCACCAATCACATTTTGAACATATTTTCTCTTTATTTTATGGGTGCTATTATGGTACTTCCTGACCCCGCTAAAGGGTACCAAAAAGGTACAAGATTCATTTCTGTACCTGCCTTTTTACAGTGCCAGCGCGTTTTTTATCAGTTATCTGTTCCGTAATTTTTATACAGCGTTCATACTTTTGATCCTAGTGAAACTTTATATTTTTAGTTTCGTTTTTTACGGGACACAGTTTTATAAATTATATAAAATTATAAAATTCAAAAAAAAAATCAAAAAACTTGGTGGGGTTCATATGGTTTTTTGTTGGGTATTTATATCATAAGCCTTATTTTTTTTTTATTTTTTTTTTTGAACGGCAACTATTATAAAACTAGCAAGAAGCTAGGGAAAATTACAGAGAAATTAAGTGGGGCCTTTTAAGCCATTCCACCCAAGAAATTTACTCTTACTATAGACTATGACACCCAATTAAAAGAATGCAAACTAAATATCATCAATACGATCGAACGCTCGGCAGGACGGTCCTCGAGACGCAATGATTCCTAAATCCCAAATAGACACAACATAAGGCAACGTAATACACACCTTCCAAAAATGTCCTTATTCTTAGGATGCTAATCGAAGACGAAAGGAACAAGATTGCCATTCCAGATTGACGACCATTCTTGGGGTCCAAAATTCCACCAGCGGACAAACTACACCTTCAACACACTCTGGGCTAAATCACAAAGTAATAGATATGCTTTATGTATTCGTCAATAGTCATGACAGATATGGGACAGTCTCGAGGACACAAGAAATCAACTCCATGATGCTACAGATTAGCGACCTAGTTCGGCCAAACAATCTCTACGAGCACGCAAAACAAAGATGTTAACTTTTAATGAAGGTTCAAGTTTCACCCACACACGTTGCTTCAGTATGAGAAAGGAAAGGTTTGTATCTATGAAATTCCGCAAATCCCGAAACCCGAAATTCACCATCTCCTAGAAAGTCGCAATTCCACCGATCTTTGGAGTTGTTTAATTTTAAAGGTCCAGCAAGTGGCTAGATCAGTTATTTGTTGAGTTTCTTTACCGACTCGAGGTTCTCGACGAAAGGACATGGGTCGACCTGGGAGTTCATCTTCTCAGCAACCGAAATGTACTTTTTGGTAACTTCCAAATCGAACAAACGAGGAAATTTTAATATGATGGGCCAAATCTTCTATCCAACATCATACCAGAAACTGTGTCAATGCATTTCCAATCGTTTTTGCAATGAGACCAAAAATCAAACCCTTTATCTTTCAACGAGTGTAGTTCCCTCACTATAGCACACCAATTTGATGAAGTGTGCGTCGTATACAACCTAACCTTTGTGAATGCTAAACAAATGAATCTCAAATGTGTTATGGGGACGAGAATCAACATAAAGTATGTTAAAAAAGAAAGATTTCACACAGAAATATTGGTCCTATGTCCCACTATTTATTTTACACTTTGACTTTTAATTAGAAGATTACAAAAGATATATACTCCTCAAAGGTTATAACATGAGGCGTGGCGTGGCGATATAACCAAGCCTCACATCTTGTAAGTCATGACGTTTTTTAAGGCGTGACTTAAAACGGCAAAAAATATAAAAATATTTATAAATATATATATATATATCAATATTTATATTATTTTAATTATATTAGTTTACAAAAAGTGGCATACATAAGGAAATAAAGTAAATAAAAATATTCTTTGCATGTAATTTTTTTCATTTCTATAATTAAAAAATGATTTTTATTAAAATTGAAGATTAAAAAACCATTACAAGATCACCTTCTTTATAGAGTTCTTATCTACGTTTTTTCTACTCTATCATTCACCGTCAAGCCTTAAGCCCAAGCCTTAGTATATTGCGTGGCGTGGAGGTCACGTCTCGCGCCTTTGCGAGGCCTTACCGGCGTCATGGCGAGCCTTTTAGAACCATGTATACTCCTATCTTTTAATGTATTTGAAGGATATCTTAATACACACAAGATATGGATTCGATCTAGGGTTTAAAGAGAGAAATAGAGGTGGTTGGATGAACACTTAGTGAGAGAAAGAAAAGAAATATTATATTACCATGTGAAAAAAAAAATGAATCAACCAACACCATTTACATCACATGGAAAGGGTATATATGACTATGGGATTATGGTCGGCTAATGGGCTTGGTCACATTGGGCTTACCATGGGCTTTGTTCTAAGATAGTCTATTATAGTTTCCAAATATTACTTAACGAGCTATCTAACGATATTTATAGAAGTGACCGATACTTTCGTATTCCTAACAATCTCCCCCCTAAGGGAGGTCACTCCAGTTTACAATAACTTAAACCTAGCAAATACTATGCTTTGTCTTTAGTCTTGTTCTCGCAGACTTGTTTTTGTGACTTTATCTTGTGAACATGATGTAGTGATCTTTGACTTTAAGCTATTAACTTGTTCTGATAGGCTTTGTCTTGTTGTGAACTTGAAAAAATTCTTTGAGATCAGCACCAAGCTATAATTCCTCTTATTCATCATATTGTGATCTTGTCACTGTCTTGTGCACTTGTGAGATTTGGACCAACATGCTCATACTGTTGTTGTTTCTTGGTCTTGAAATCTTAAATAAGACATATTTCGTGAAAATCTTTAACTATAACACTTCTTTACTTCGAGGAAAGTCGTTTGATATCGAGTGACGAAAACTTCTATGAAATTCGTTGTTGACTTTAATACCTTCGTCACTACAAGAAGACGTACGTATCAGAGTTGTGGGAAGATCTTGAAACATGTTACTGAGCTTTCTTAATGACCTTTGCATATGTCGGTCGATATGAGCATGTGGTATTGGCTTCGGATCTTGTCACAGGTTAAACTGCTACACAGTCAGGAATTCTGCATACATAAATGGGTTAGTGATAAACAATATTTATAGATGAAGGTGGCTTCTTCTTTTACTATTAATAAACAATGATTTTTATTGAAATTGAATTAAAAAAACCCTCCACGTATCACACTTTATCGTGTCTTATCACATTTTTCCACTCATCATCTCACGTCAAGCCTTAAGCTCAAGCCTTGGTCTATTGCGTAGCGTGGAGGTCACGTCTCGCGCTTTGTGAGCCTTCTTTACGGAGTCATGGCGAGCCTTTTAGAACCATGTATACTTCTATCTTTTACTGTATTTGAAGGATATCTTAATACACACAAGATATGGATTCGATCTAGGGTTTAGAGAGAGAAATAGGTGGTTGGATGAACACTTAGTGAGAAAAAGAAAAGAAATATTAGATTACTATATGAAAAACAAATGAACAACCAACACCCTTTCCATCACATGAAAATTCATATATATGTTATGAAATGGTCGGCCTTATGGGGCTTTGTCCACGGGCTTATCGATCGTGTCGGATTCCATTGCACACAGTAAAAATATATATAATATATAATTAAATATTAAAATATTAAAGAAGTGTAAAAAACCAACAAATCAATTGATACCGAGAAGTAGTATAGAGCTATTCCCGGGATCGTAATCCCCAACGATGGCTGGAATGTAAATCGTTACGATCGAAGATTTGAGTTTGAAGGAACGGAGAGTTTGGAAGTTGAAAAAAGTCAAATTAAACAATAACGGACTAAAAACGTTTTAAGAAAAACCTTAAAATTACTGAAATTTAAACTAGAAAACGAAAACCCGAATTCCCGTTAAAAATGAGGGAAAACCTAAATTCTTTTAAAAATAACCCTACGGAAAATTTTTCACTTCTAAATACTCTATGGGTCATATAAAACGAAGAATGGGGGGGGGGGGGTAATGAAAAAGACTAGACCGAAACGGAGTTCGTTTGACCAAAACGACCAGTCAAAACAAAAAACCCGTACCGGACCCATTCTTTAAAAGATGATGAGTTATAAAATGACCTCTACGAAAATTTTTCTATTTCCTACTAACTAGCATGACAAAAGAAATTTTCTAAAAAAGCGAAATATTTTTTTGATAATTTTTGTATTTATTATGATTTATTAAACTTTTATACTATAATTTAAATTATAAAAAATATTTATAACGTTTTACAAAAATTTGAAAAATTTTCTAAAAATCCCTTACACTATAAGGTTCTACGAAAAATACCAAAACACCACACAGATTATCAAATAAGCCCGAAATTAAGCTTACACAGCTTTTTTTAAAACTCTAGGGTAGAAAGTGTATAAATCTAAACTAAAGGGTAGGCGGGCAAACTTTAGGAAAGTTACACTATAGTGAAAACGGTTAACCCTACACTATGAAAAAAATGCAAAACAAACCCTACGCTATTGGCTTATTTTTGGCTTATTAAAAAGGTGCTTTTCAGCCAAAACTCAAAACTACAAAGTTGCTAAGGGGCTTATTCCTAACAACTTTAACAAAAGGACTTTTAGCTTTTATCAAAACAATAAGCTAGAAAATAAGCACTTATTATGACAGAAGCTTAAGAAGCTTTAAAACTCAAAAGGTTAAGTCTTTTGTGGACTTGTGGGTGAATAAGCTAAACTTAAGATAAAATAAGCTAAGAGAACTAAACCTAATCTAGATAAGCTGTAAAGAGCTAAAAGCTTAAGGCTAATTTAGCTATGAAGAGCTTATTATGACAGAAATACTAACAAGCTTAAAAGCTAAAAAGACTTAACTTTTGTACTTAAATAAGCTAAGAAAAAGGTTAAACAAGCTTAACATCTAATTAACTAATCTAAATAAACTCTTAAAAGCTAAAAGGGGCTTATAAAATAAGCTGACTAAGCCTAAAGGAAAATAAGCAATCCTACACCTAAGTCATCCAAAACAGTCAAGGTGCTAGTTTGGGCTTAGAAATAAGCCAACAAACAAGCTTCTTAAAAGCTGGAATTTAGAGAGCTTACTTATACTAGGGCTTATAAGCTCTTAAAATAAGCCAAATACTTGGGCTTAAGTGAGCTTAATGGCTGAGAACAATGAGCCTAAAGTTCCCCCTTTGCACCAGGGGAGCTTTAAGGCAAACCTCAAGGGCTTATTTGACAGCTTATTTTAAGCTGTCAAATAAGCTCTAAAATCACAATTAAGTCCAAACAGATTGAGTGCTATAGCCAAAGGGCTTGTGCACCAATTTTGAGCTTTTGAAAATTAATTTTGCTTGCTTATTTTTGAAAGTGAAAAAGGTGCTTGGGGAATGTTAAAACTGTGGCACTAAGAACCTTGGTGACTTTTGACTCACAAAGTCAAAACACCAAGGGTTGTGGCAGCTTGGTTTTGACACACAAAATACACAATTTTGAATACTTAAACTCAAACCACAAGTGCTTAATCAAATAAGCACTTGTGGGTAACTAAAAAAAACTCCACAGTTTTGAACAAATTCTATACCTTTGAAAAACAATTTCCAACTAAAAATGTTTTTAAAAACAGCTTAAAAGTAGCTTAAATCTTGTGTTTAAACTGACCTAGTGACCTTAACCCATGCCAAGACCCTTTTTGACCCGTTTTGGTCTTGTGCCAAACACCCCTTTATCTCAAAACTGTCAAACCAAAGAGTGGTTAAAATCCATTTTTAAACTAAAACTTAAAAAACCTTTTATCTACTTCTACTTATTTTAACCTACTTAAGCTATTTTAAAACTAAAAATACTAGCTTATTAAGTAAAATAAGCTAGTTTCTCTACTAGCTTATACTATACTTATGACAGTTTTTGAAAAGAAAAGCTAATGTGACACAAAAATATGCAATA
>BQNB010139142.1:0-17599 GCA_026074375.1 Tanacetum coccineum
GGTATAAATGTTTGAACTATCATGTTGCAAAATGATATTCTTACATTTTTCATTAAACTTCAAACTAACCCATTTCGAATTATGTAGGTCAATAAAGATCGATATCGTTATCAAGCTAATTTGTGCTCATTTGCATATTTATCACTCTTTGATTCATATTTTTCATTACATATTCATACATGATCATCGTCTCTACTTTATTAATAAGCATATATTGATAGTTGCTTGCATTGTCATCACCACCTTCCGCCTCATAATTCACTACTCACAAAGTCATCATTTCTATCATCTTAATTCCCTCATCAACCAACAAGGTAAGGTTTAGTGAGAATACCTTTTTACTTTTATCAATTTTGTATCATCCACCGAGTCTTTCTTACAAGAAGAATCATCATGAATCTTTCCGCTACCACCACCATGACCACAACCCTCTACGTTTTCCACATGCTTTTTGGATATTGATGTGTTTCAAAAGCTTTAAATTTATAAGACTGAAAATACCGGATAATTATATGGAAACACACGAGTAAAAGTATAACCCACGTATGTAGTATAATCTTTTTAGGTAAGACCAGGTCGTCCACAGGGATTAGAGTAGTTTTCAAATAACCAGAAAGAAAATAGACTTTAACAATTTTGAAAATAATTTTGTTTTACCAATGATAAAAAGTATGACTACTCGGATAGTTGAAAATAACTTATAAGTGTTGGAAATGATTTGACCATGAAGATGGGACTTTAATTTATAAAAATGATTTCTCGTCAAAAAACGTTTTCACAAACTAACTTGGTTAACTCAAGACTTATATTTAGTTAACTAGACCAAATGTGTCACTCAAATAATCTAGTTATTGTTATATCAAAGCTTATTTTGTTTATCAATTTACAAAAGTAGATTTCTTGGCATAAACGTTAAAGACCATAGACAAATCTTTAAAACCACATAGATCATAACGGGTCTTTCGACCTATACCGATATGATTACATAATCTAAGTTGATAAGCAAAAATAGATAAGATAAGATATAACAGGTTTGCAACATAAACTTAAGATTAAAGCGATCAAGATCAAACCAAACACTTATTCATTATTGTAACTTCACCGAGCAGTCATGAAAGATTTAGCCTCTCATGGCTAAGGAGTTCATAACAAAAGTAAACTTTACATAAAGTTCCATTATTTCAATAACTAAGTAAGAAAATCGTCTTTGTTCTTGATCGTTAGATCATTTCCTTCAAAGATAGAGGTGTTTCTTGGTGAAAGGGAAGTATGTGTGTGGAGATGGTTTGTAGAATCAGATGGATAGTGAGGATGAGTGCTTTGAGGATGAAAATTCGTCCTCAATTTATAGGCAAGTTTGGGTGCAAAGTGCGGCGCACTTAGGAAAAAGTGCGGCGGACTTTGGGTGTTAATGAGATAGCATTGAATGGATTTTACTAGAAGTGCGACGCACTTACAAATAAGTGTGGCGGTTTTAAGGAGTTAATGCAGGTGCATTTATTAGACTTTAATTCTTCAAACTTTGGGAAAAAGTGCGGCGGTTTTGGCTTAAGAGGAAAGTGCGGCGCACAATGTTATAAGTGCGGCGGACTTTATAAACTTTAGCTAGAAATCTTTCTTTTCTTGTATTCGCCTCCCAAAGTGTATTGATTCTTGAGCTTGGGCCTGTAGTGTCTGCAAGTGAACCTATAAGCAATTCAAGCTAATTAAGTACGAAAAGTTCACGATAAATGATCAAATATACATAAATAATGCCATAGAAATATGTATAATTTGGGCGTTATCAAATCCCTCCACACTTAGCTTATTGCTTGCCCTCAAGCAATGGAAGCGAAAAAATAAAATCATTTGTCGTGACTTGGAGAAAATTTATATTTTTATAAGAGTTTGCATATTGGATAGCTTTTCAAGCATAGACATATAACATAGCACCTAACACAGGGATAGTGTTTGTTTTTTAAATTCACTCAGCCACTCAGATAGGGTTAAATATGCTATTGTGAAGAACACTCAATTTGCACAGACATAATCTAGACAGCTACCATAGGATTGTACTTAACACATAAACCTGACCGAAGGGCGGAATTTTAGTACTAGAGAGGATCCAATCTTCATGCGCCGAACATAAGCCTTTATTTCTTTGAACTAATATAACAAAATTTATAACTTTTTTTTTTGTGCATATGGTAACTAAGGCTTGGCACAGAGCTTCTTCATTCATCTTTCAGATATTTCAGCAATATAGCATTTAAAAGGAGTGCTTGCAAAAACAAGGACTTGCAGGATACATTTTATGTGATAGGCTTCGGTCTAGTAAATGATGATTAAGCACAAGTTCTAGAGCTTCTAAATTACCAGCTCTCTCAAACATAATTATTAACCAATACCAATGTTCCAGAAAAGGTGACAAAGACCATACGTACACATCCGTAACGACGAAATAGACACATATGACTGCATTTAAACCTTAACTCGAACAAGCTAAAGGCATCAATTAATCTAAAGGCTTAAAATTCTCACAATTTAGTGGACTAGGGTGTGCTAGCTATAGTGTCAATCCGGTTGGACTTGCCTTACTAAGAGCATTTTTTTACTTTAATTTGAAAACATATAATTAGAACTTTTCATAAAATATCAGTTGGAAAATTTTTAACAGGGCAAACATAGAGGGATATGATTAATTTTTCTTATTTGGCTCCCCTCCACACTTAAGTTGAACATTGCCCTCAATGTGATAACTGATAATAGAGATAAAATAAGGAAAATTAAAGGATAACGGTACTTCCTAGGGCATAGAGAAATGAATAGCTGTAGTAGAGCTATCTTGAGCATACTTCATAATTTTCCATATCTTAAGGCTAAAGTACCTGCATAAAAGTAAACATACATGAGCACACAAAAAGGAAATATTTTTGTTGATTTTTTTTAGAAAATAAATAAAAGATATTAGTAAAAGAATAGAGGAGGGACTCCTCCACAATTAAGTTAAGCATGGGTTGCCTCCCGAGAAGCGCTTAATTTTTAAGAGTCGTTAGCTAGACTCGTACTTCAAGAGTCATTCTTTTGGGAAGAAAGGAGTAACTGCCTCCCTTGAGTTATTGTCTTCTTTATGATATAGTTTGAGTCGATAGACATTGACTATGAACGTCTTTCTATCTTTTCCATAAAGTTCAACATATCCGGATGGATATTGATGTTTCACTACATATGGTCCTAACCATCGAGATCTGAGCTTCGGTTGTTTAAATTTGTACTTTGAGTGAAAGAGAAGAACTTTATTTCCTTGTTTGAATTCTTTTCCCAATCTTAATTTTCTGTCATGCCAGAATTTGGTCCTTGTATAGACGAGAGTTTTCATAGGCTTGGTATCTAACTTCGTCTAACTCGTGTAACTTAAACATTCTTTTCTCACCAGCAGCGATGAGATTTGGGTTGCTATTTTTCAGTTCCTAGTATGCACGGTGTTTAATTTCGAATGGTAAGTGGCAGTTCTTTCCATATATTAGTTTGTATGGTGTAGTACCGGTAGGTGTTTTGTAGGCAGTGTGAAAAGCCCACAGAGCGTCATCAAGTTTTCTTGACCAACTAGCAGTATTGTCTTTAACAGTTTTTTCAAGAATTCTTTTGAGAGCTCTGTTCGTGTTTTCAACTTGACCGCTAGTTTGAGGGTGATAAGATGTGGAGAAGCGGTGGTTAACTCTATATCTTTTCATGGTTTTTTCCATTATTTTGTTACAGAAGTGAGTACCTCGGTCGCTGATTAGAGCTTTAGGCATTCCAAAATGGCAGAATAGTTTCTTCAGAAAGGTGACTACTACTCGGGCATCATTGGTTGGTAAAGCTTGAGCTTCGGCCCATTTAGATACGTAATCAACAGCAACTATTTTACCTCAAATAGTACACTGCGTTTTGTCGTTTTGTATAGTACAACAGTACTGCGTTTTTTCATATTTGGGGTTGTGTTTTGGTCACTGCGTTTTGGTTATTGAAGGTTGCGTTTTGCCTACTTGAAGACCTCACTTCGTTTTGCTTGAAGATCTCATTGCGTTTTGCTTCAAGACCTCACTGCGTTTTGCTTCAAGACCTCACTACGTTTTGCTTCAAGACATCCATTGCGTTTTACTTGAAGACCTCACTGCGTTTTGCTTGAAGACCTCACTGCGTTTTGCTCAAGACCTCCATTTCGTTTTGCTTGAAGACCATATTGCGTTTTGATAAAAAGTTACTCTAGAAAAATTTCATTCTTCACTGCGTTTTGTCTAGGCTTCTTCACTGCGTTTTGCCTAAGTTTCATTATCTTCATTACGTTAACTTATTTCAACCAAACAAAATCACAATCAAACAACATATCACCTAATCAAATAAACAATCATCACTTTTAAATACAATCCACTAATCATTGGTACGATCCCAAGTTTATCATATTAAAGTAATCAACATGTCCAGTAATTCAGATGGTATTCAAGCGGCCGATTTCGATACCCGCCTTATATGCTCGATAGGATGATTATGAATCTGGTCACAACGAATCCGAATTACTGTAAGGGAAAGGCAAATGGATTACAATTCTTCAGTCGATTAACAAGGGACCATTTGAGCTTGGTACCACAAGGTGCAACTCGGAATACCCTGAGGGGCGGTGTCCTTCTTGGACCAGAAAGCCTGGTACTATGAGGATCTCAGTTGACAAGGAGAAGTGGAAACAATACTGATGCAGATGGTCGTGCCACCAAATTATTGTGCTTCAAGGACTACCTAAAGGATACTCTACAGCTTTATCAATCCAAACTTGAAGCAAAAGAAATTTGGGACAACGTCAAAATGTTCTGGCAGGTTCTGGAACTCACAAAAAAGAAGCTAGGAATTCAGTGTACGATGAGTTTGAGAGGTTAAGATGATTCCAGGTGAAAATATCAATGAGGACTAGGTTTGCTTTCACAAGGGTCAACGGACATGAGGATATCAGAAACAATGCCTAACATTCAACTAAACTCCAAGTTCGTGAACAATATGTCACCTGAATGGGATAGGTTCGTGGCAGCCGTTAAACTCAACAAAGGTCTAAAAGAGACAAATCACGAACAGATGTATGCATACTTAAAACAACATAAGAAGCATGTTGCACAAGATCGACTGATTATTGAGAGAATCACTCCTGCTACGACTGATCAAATTGCATTTGTGTCAAAGGTCCAACCTCATGCCCAAGCATCACATGTCCAGTCTTATCAATATCCCTCTTCATCAACAAACCCTCAATCACCACAATATCCACAATTCCCTGAAACATTACAAATTGACTCCAGATACACTCAAACTAATGAACTACTTGACAACCTCACCAAACAAATGGCGCTCCTTGCCCAATCCTTCAGAGCAACGCTTCCTCAGACCAACAATCAACTTCGAACCTCATCTAACACCCGGAATTAAGCAACTATTCAAGATGGTCGGGTTGTAGTTCAGAATGTTCAAGGGCGACAGAATCAGAATCAGAGGTATTTTGCTCGGGGAAATGGTACAGCAGGAAATGGGGGTGCACAGAATAGAGCTGGGAATGCCAATGCAGGTCAAGGGAAACCGGTCAAGTGTTATAATTGTAATAGAGTTGGACATATTGCAAGGAACTGTACTCAGCCAAAGCGTCCACAGAATTCTGATTATTTCAAGGACAAGATGCTGCTGATGCAAGCCCAAGAGAATGGTGCAGTTTTGGATGAAGAGGAACTACTCTTTCTGGCTGGTGAACAGGGCAACACCTTTGATGCAGATGTGGATAATCAACCAGTCCAAGACTTAGCTCTGAATGAGGATAACATCTTCCAGGCAGATGAATGTGACGCTTTTGATTCAGATGTTGATGATGAACCGACTGCTCAGTCAATATTCATGGCCAATTTGTCCTCAGTCGAGTCAGCAAATCCACAAGCTGGTCCATCCAATGCATCAATCTTATCTGAGGTACATATTCTAGAAAATGCTATTGATCATAGTATCTCTAATCAGGACGAACTTGAGATTCATAATAAAGTACAACCGTCAGATGTTATTGACACAACTAGTGTCCATATGGGTAACAGTAATGTTATTCCATATGAACAATATTTGTCGGTCAATGACATTTCTGGTGTACCAAGTTGTGCATCTTTCGCCCTAAATAGTGTATGTGTATCGCCTGTTAATGATGCGTTCGTTCCTCATGACCCAATAGCCACTGAACTTAAGATCTACAAGGAACAGGTCGCCATCTATGAGCAACGTGCTAAGTTTGAACTGACTGAACGTGAACAGCGAATGGATGATCAAATGCGTATGCTTATTCAAAATCGTAATAAAACGGAAGAAAAACTTAAAAAGGAACTTCATTCTTTCAAGTTACAACTTAAGTCAACTATGGAAAACAATAAGATAATTGAAGAAACTGTAACGACTTTGAAACAAGAGTTTAAACAGAAAGAGTCAAAATTCCTGACTGATTTTTCCAATTTGAAACACCTTAACGATAAACTTGAGAATAAGCTTCACTCACAAGATCAATCCATTCAAACTGTCCATATGATGTTAAATCCTACTCAGGTGTATGATCAAAAGACTAAAACTGCACTAGGTGCCCAGAACCCTTTTTACCTCAGACAGGCCAAAAAGGCCCAACCGGCACTATATGATGGTGATGAACTTCTTAAGCCTCATCATGTGCCGGTAATTGTATCAACGTCTGAGGAAGAATTAGAGTTAGCTGAAGCTACTAGGAATAAACTGCATGTGAAAATGAATGACTCTGTCTGTGTGGAAAAGAGGGTTAACATTACGCCCCCTAACTACTCAAAAGAAAATTTCATGGCAACATTCACCCCTCAGACTCAACTGACACCTGAGCAAGTATTTTGGTCCTTAGATCTAGCAAAACGAAAGGCCGAAGAGCTAAAGGCCAATGCAACACCCCTGCCTGTCCTACCACCTGCGACTGTGTATCCTCCCAATACACCGGCCCATCTGGTCCCTAGAACGCTTCCAACTACAAGTCAAGTAAATATTGGTCTGTATGTAATTACTCAACTATTTTGGGATTTTGAGAAAACTTGTAAAAAGCGTATCACACCAACCGGCATAACTGAAGGGGAAAGGGGTTTTGAACAAACAAAAAGGTGTTACTTAACCGAAGTAATTCCATTTTTCAATCTACTCAAAGAACATTTTGAAGGAATTCAAAAATCTCTAGTCACTGAAGTTAGGGCAATGAAAGCCGTTTTTGAAAATTTGGAAGCCGAAGTGGACCAGAATGAGACAGACTTACGGAGTGGTGAGATTGAACGGAAAAACCTTCTCATCACCAATGAGAACTTAGTTGCTGAATGTTTGTCCAAAGATGTGTTTTATACTGTAACAGATTCTGTACTAAACGTGTCTAGATTTTCTGACATGCATGATGCTTTCACTAGTGCTCAGAAACGTATTGCCGACCTTGAATCTGAAAATTTTAATCTGAGAAACAAGATTCAAAATGATGATCACGACTCAATGATTAAACATTTCTCCAAACTTGAAGTTGAACACTTCAACTTACAATTAAAGTATCAAAATCTCAAAGAACGTTTTGGAAACAAAAAACCAGTGACATCTTCGGATGCTCCTTCATTTGATTCACTGTTTGTGATTGGGAAACTAAATGATCAGATTCAAAGTCGAGGCAATACGATTCGTGAATTAAAGGAGAAAATCTCTCGCTTAACAAAGAAGAATAGTGATACAGATCCCACTCTTGACCTTAAGGCGTTAGTTTCTCAGAACAAAGATTTAACTGCAAAGCTCAATGCCCTTCACGATCTCAATGAATGCTTTAGGGCAGAAAATGCAAAAGTTAAGCAGCATTATAAGGAGTTGTATGATTCAATTAAAATAACGCGTGCCAAAACCACTGACCAGAACAACTCTTTGTTATCTGAAATTGAACACCTTAAGGATCAACTTAAAGAGAATTCCAAATGTGTCACTATACCTGATTGTAAACCTAAGGTGCTGGCTCCTGGTAGATATCCTATAGATGTTGAACCAATTCCCCCTCGACTCAAGAAGAATCAGGAAGTGCATCTACACTATATCAAACGCCTTAAGGAAAATGTAGAAACCCTTCGTGAAATAGTAGAGGATGCTAATGTAGAAAGACCATTGGATACCTCTCTCGCTTCGGCTTGCCGTTACACTAAACACTCTCAGGAGTTGTTAGAATATGTAATAGGTACGTGTCCTAAAGACTTTGGCCCTCGCAATAAACAAAATGCCTCTACCAATTCACTTAGGAAAAAGGGAGTTATTTTTGTTGAACCACATGAAACCTCGACTCATAACACACCACCACAAGTTGAGCACCAGAAAATAAATTCGACTAACATTCCTGGAATTCCCTCTACAGGAGTAAAAGGTGCCTCAGCAGCTAGCAGGTCAAAGCCTAGGAGCAATACAAAGAAAGATAGGACCCTGCCAGCTAAAAGTGCCTTGAAACAAGTAGAAGCCCACTTTCTAGATGAATAAGTCGAATGAGATAACAAAAGAATCGTGTGATTATAGTATTTAGCTATAATGCGTTACTGTTCTTTAATTTGAATTCTAATACTTCTTGCAAAAAAACTTGTAACAAATGATAATTTATGTTAATCATGATCAATGTGTTGTGCGTTCTGGATGTTTTGTGAAGCAACTCACCTGAATATAATGTTGTGCGGGTTGAAAACAAGTTAAGCAAAGTTGGAAGCCACCAGGGAAATTATTTAACCACTATCGGCCATCTGTGGCGACCCACTGGTAGAATATTACCTTTAGGAGATCAGTGACCTTAACTGGAATACTCCACCTAAAGGTTTTGCCCTACTAAACTATGGAAGCCCAATGGTAGGACTTTCGCCTGTTAGGAAGACAGTGCCCTTTAGTTTGGTCTCAGCTTTTTAGAGCGATGATATGCTGCTGATCCTACAGGCACTATTGCCACTGTAGCATATAATCTTGGTGCACGAACCAACGGACCCAAATTGATATTGGGATCCAATGTATCCAATTCTCCATTTTTGTCCTTTGTTAAAATGCAGGTTGTTCCGATTCGTTCTCTGGTTCATAGGATATCAGGAAGCTCAATAAAATATGACTGGAGATCGCTCATGGCTCAAGATTTTCTATGTAAATATGCACTTATTCAAAATCAAAATGAACCATACAAAATTATAAAATCCAAAAAAAAAAACCAAAATTTGTTTTTCATGGTCATGTCTTCACATTTTTCGATAAACATTTACGGTCCTGGAAATGTCATTCAATAATGACACGGGTCTTTTAAATGAAGCCGATACGGAAGTTTAAACTTTTAAAAATCATGTCTTTATGGCTTGCAGTTTATTTCAGAATGCCAAACACCGGTTTTCAAAATGAGGAATGCTCGTCCGCCAATATAGAGGCTGTTCCTAACAAAGGGTGATTAAGTTCTCCCGGGCATGGATTACTTTATATCCGTGCACCCTCGATCTCATGTATGCTTCAGTGCATTATTTCTTGATTAAGAAGAGAAGTCTTTTTTTATCCTTATTCTTTTCCCGTCTATGATTCTTCAGAAAATTATTTGGATTTCACATGGTGGTTCAATATTGTTTTTGAAAATCAATCGGACTTGTGTTTCATAAATTTAACACGCAATCAACGAATAACAATCTCTTTAAATAGAAAATCGGGTCATTGATTGAGGGGGAGAGTGGTTTTCAAATTTTATGAATCTAACGGGGGCATTGATAATAAGTTATACTAAAACGGTTTTATAGTTTAAGGGGGTGCTACAACTTGTGTAACTCAAATAGGGCAATATGTGTCAGTTATGATAAAATATTAGGAGCTTATGTGCTAATTGCTAATGTTTTATAGTCTCTACAAAAATACATAGAGGTTTTATTGTGTAGTTATGAGAATACTAATTAAACCCTTATTTGTATTTAACCCTAAATGGAAAAGACAAGATGAAAGAGAGGGGCTATAAATGCCAATGGCTGAAAGTTTAACTAGTATTAAAGGGGTTCTGCTTTTGTCTTGGGTCAAAATTTTCAAATGTTCAGTATAACCCATTGACTTTTTCTTCAACCCAAAATACGCAACACTTTTGCGATTTCCTGATACGTGATTAATTGTGTGTTTTACTTATTAGGTATTGCTTGATATTTATTCTATTATCATTAAACATGCTTTAATTAGAAAACACCTTGTCTTGAAAACTATTAATACCGTGTGTTTTTGTAGACTTTCGTTCCAAACCATCTTCGAAATAGTGGTTAGTGTTTCTTGTTATGTTTGGATTGCTGGGTTAACGTTAGATTGTATATGTGATGCTTCGTAGATGTCCTATTTGTTTCCCTAATCTCTTGATTAAGGTCCTTGTGATTGTTGAATAAAAGGTCGACTTATTAGTCAAAATCATGGACGTACGTACTTAATAAAGACCATTTGTTGTTGTTAAAGTAGTTTGTGGGTACTAACGAATGTAAGTCATGCTATAACTAAGCCTTGGATGCATTAAATCAAAAGTTAGAATCCGCGTTATGAAATGTTCTTGGTTGCGTTTTGACTAAGCATTCTTGATTGCGTTTTGTCAGTATATTCTTGGATGCGTCTTGCTTAAGTTTCTTGATTGCGTTTTGGTTGAAATTTTCTAGGGTGCGTTTTGTATTATATACTTGATTGCGTTTTGGTGAGTTAAATGGTTGTTGCGTCTTGCCTGAATCTTGCCTTTGCGTCTTGCCTGAAAGATATTGTTGCGTTTTGATGGATGACATTATGCTCAGCAGGACAAAACGTAATTAGTTGCGTTTTGTGATTGAAGACCCTCATTAGTACTAATGTAGGACCCACTTTTTCAAAAAAATTCAGAATGTTGCGTTTTGATTATATTTGAATAAAATATTCCTGCGTTTTGTCTTAGTTGCGTTTTGCCTGTTGCGTTTTACCTGTTGCGTTTTGCTGCTTGCATTTTGATGGATTGCGTTTTGTTTGTTGCGACTTGTCACTTGCGTTTTACTTGACTGCGTTTTGATTATTTTACAAAATATTCATTGCGTTCGTGTGATTGCGATTTGCTGAATATCTGCGTTTTGTGTCTTGTGTTTTTGGTTCTTGCGTTTTGCCCCATTGCGTTTTGCCTAGTATGTTTTAACCCCAGCGTTTTGTCTAGTACTACTTGATAACTGTGATTTGGTCTCTGTGGTGTGATCATTGAATTTGTCTTCCCTTCCATGAGTTAACCTCCGTTGACTCAAGAGTTGACCAAATCTGTTGACCACCACTTTAAAGATGATCAAGTGTCATTTTCTTTGGACTCTGTCCATAATGAATTACTCATGAGCATCAGCTCACATCTCTAACATCTTCTTTCAGTATCCGCTACGTTCTTCTCGTGATGTGGGATGTGCAAGACTACAATGACTGATGTTGATGTTAATGCTCCTGCTGAACTAGCACCTACTATGGCACCACCCACTTGTACTGGTGATCAAATCCTGCCTCACATCAGATGGGTGCCGATAGGAAAAAGCAACTGCTATATGGATGTTGATAGGCCGCAAAGCAATCCAATTTTTAAGATTGCGGTGGACCTTCTGAAGCACACCAACTTCTTCCGAGCTTTCACTACTTTCTCGGCAATTCCAGCAATCTACATTCAGCAGTTTTGGGACACTATTCGATACGACAAAATCGTCGGGGGTTACAAATGTCAATTAGATAAGCAATGGTTCGATCTCTCAAAAAGCTCACCCACTGAGACACTCTTCAAGATCACAAACAGTCGACAAAAACAATGCATTTTTCTTCCCTCCAACTCCTGATGCTCTTATCAAGTTTGTCAATGATCTGGGTTACCCAAAAGTTGTCAGACACTTATCTGATGTCGTGACTAATGACATGTTTCAACCATGGTGACACTCCACCACACAATCATAAATTTGTGACTTACGTGAAAACTTCAGGGTTGAGAGACAAGAGCTTCAGTATGCAGATCCATTCTGGGGTGTAATCATCGAGCCCATATCGATTATGCAGTAGAATGTGAGAAGAATTCACCCATATCCTCCATACGTTCATGAAGACAAAAAGAATCTTGATAGCATACTCAGGGAAGAAGAAAGCAACTTCTTATTGTGATCAGAGTATTATGTTCACCAAGCTGATAATCTATTACTTACAAAGCAGCACAAGTTCCACGCGAGAACGGGTGCTATTACTTCATTTTCCTAATGAAGAACCTGTTCTTAGATATCTTAAGTTCAGCTCTAAGGGAACCAAATGGGAAGTCTTTGGGATGCCTATTTCGAATGTTTCGTAATGGGATTGACATTCACATGGTAAGCAATACTTCATTGCTTATCTGGAGAAAGTTGCATAGCCATCAATGATATCTTGCTGGTGAAGATGTTAGTGTTCCTGACTCTCCGGCTCCCAAACCAACTAAGGGGGCAAAACCGAAAACAACCAAGAAGCCAACCTCAACTCAACAAACCAAACCCAAAACTAAACCTTCAATTGCTAAGACCACTAAATCTCCATCTCAACCACCCAAACCCAAACCTGCACCTGCTAATTCTCATGAGAAGAAAATAAAGCGGACTTTGGACGCAGCTGAAGCTCCATCTCAAGCTAAACGTTCTAAAACGGATAGGATATCAAAGAAGAGAACGCTTCAGTTGAGAGATGAGTTCATAGATGAAGGGGTTCCTGCGACAGAACCCAGGGTTGATGATGAAGAAGCTATCGTGCAAAAAGTTCTGGAAGAAAGTATGAAGGATGCTTACCCTGCTCATCGGGGACCACTACCTCCTGTAGTGTTCAGGGAACCTGACTCTGGGAAACTTCGACCGCTTACAGAGGTTCAGGGCAAGGGCAAAGAAAAGGTAGGGAAGGAACAAGCTATGCAAGTTCTACTCAACCTTCAGACTCCCAAGAAAAAGAACCCTGCTGAACAGTTCATCTTTTAGAGGTGCACTCCTGCCACAGTAGAACCCTCTGGTCTCGTTAACTCTTCGTCACTATATGCGGAACTGGGTCTAACTGACAGTGGGACGGAGTCAGACGAGGAAGTGTCTCCTGAGATGAGTGCACAAGGTCAAGAGGAAGGCCAGGGTAGAACAAACCCTAGTGATGCTGGCGTGTTTCTCTTGACACCATAAGTCATGTGGTTCACGCAGGGACCCAACCTGGATCACATGGACTTAGAAATCGCTGAAGCCTCATCACAACCTAACACAGAGCAAATGGATGACGAGTTCACTGCTACCGCTTATCCAAAGGTTCAAGAGAACCTTAAACTCCTATCTGAAGGTGAGGTGAGACTTGAGGAACCTGCTAGCTCCGCTGGAACCCTGTCTTCTATGAAAAACCTCGACAAGGATCTCAGCTTTACAAATCAGTTCCTTGTAGAGAAGTCACAAGAAGAACGAAAAAGAAAAGGACCCAATACTGAAGATGAAGATCCAATATATGGTGACGGTTCCCATTCTTCAGGATACCTCGTATGTCCCGTTAATGACCACTCCAGTAATAGATATTACCGACCCTCAATCCGATTCCACAACAGTTCCCGCATCTATGCCTACAACAACAACAACGATCATTGAAACAACAACAACAACAACAATAACTGTTCTACCACCACCACCACAACCACAACAAGACGTATCAACCTCGATCTTATTTTGACGACTTGGTCAGTTGGAACAGAATATAGCAGATCTGGTTGTTTATCACAATCAAGCCCTGGAGGAAAGGCTAGACAAGCAAGGGAACAGGATCCACCAATTGGAGACTCAAGACTTGTCTAGATTGATCAGAGAGCAGACAGTGGAATTTATAGACTCGCAGGAGATTGACCGAAAAATCGAAGAATCGGTAAAAGAGGTGGTTACCGCATCAGTTCAGCATGCAATGAGAGCCCCTCTTCGTGCTCGCTTCAAGGATCTCCCCACGTCTGACATGAAGGAGATTCTACTTCAACGCATGCTGGAGGAGAATTATGACAAGGGCCACGAGGATCACAAGATGGCTTATGAAGCATTACAAAAGTCTATCATTCGTGATGAAAGTGAGAAATTTGATGCAGACAAGGCTGAGGAGCGAACAAAGAAGAAAAGTAAGCAGGATTCACCGAAAACCCCGCCTGGGTCACCACCCTCACCACCTCCTCCTCCACCACCGCCTGGTGCATCAGGAGCTTCCGGCACAACAGGAGCCTCTGATTCCGCTCAAGATCCTCCTCCACCACCACCGTCTTCAACAACCAATCGAGGTGATCAGTCTCACAGCTCCGCTGCTCCAGGCTCATCCAAGACAGCTGCCTCAACAGCATACACAGCCTGGACAACGACCACATCCAGACTCACGCCCGCTGCTTCATCTGTTCCTGAAGACGTACTTATGCATGAAGAGTCAGACTTTGAAGCTCAGGATATGGGGTCTGACGATGAAGATAGCGGCAGTAGGCACATTCCCAAAGTGAGTCTGAATCAGGAATGGTTTAAACCTCTTTCCGAAAAAGAAAGACCTGCGACCCCTGAACCTGCCTGGTCCATTCCTTCATCAAGTCTGCCCGTTCCCAATTCACAACTGGGCACTGCTTTGCCTCCGCTTCGTCCTCCACGAAGAAACTCTATGCATTTTACAGACCGGTGATATTGGAGTGTTCATTGATTGGTTCTGCAAGAAGCAAGGAATCACAGAGCTCACACGGAACATTTGGAAGGTCTGCTTATGAAGTGGTCAAAGCCTTAATCTCTGACGTGATTAATTTCCAATTTCAGATGGAGGAATGTCACAAGCTTTGAATAATCAAGTGGACGAAGGATTACTCAGGTATAATGTTAGTAGACCACTCCCATTGGGTGGTCCTCCAGGTCAGGTCAGATTCTGATATATTTTTCTTAAACAAAGACTTAGAGTATCTACGATTTGGCCACAAGGGTGACAGACTTGCGTTGTCAATCACAAAGATGAAAGCTGCCTCTTATCCTGATGCCGGGCTAGAACAGATGGTACCTGATCAGATGTGGGTTGAAGAAGAGTATATGTATGACATCTCAGCATCATATGGTATCTCTCACTGGTGTTTCAAGAGACATCAATTCTACATCGAGCGACATCAGCTGGACCACCAACCGAGAGCTACTTGTCGGGGACTCACATGTGATCTTTAGTGTATCAGAATGGGTCTTTTCACTTTACGGGTATGATTTCATGAAAAAGATAGTCCTTCGAAGAGCAGATAATCAGGAATATACTATTGCTGAAAGCGACTTCAAAGATTTGTACCCGAGTGACTTTGAAGACTTGTACTTGCTAAATCTTCAAGGTTACCTGAAAAAATCCTACTACCGCCCAAAGACAAGAAGATTCTCTCTACTGCTGTCAAACTTATGGTAAAGGAATTTGGTTATCAGAAAATAGGTAAAAGACTTCCAGCTCAGTATAGAGAGTTACCAGACTCAGCAAAACCTCACCAAACCTCGTTGGGAAGCTACAGGTCTCGAGTTCATTGGTATGTGCTTAATTACACATACCATTTTCCATTAAAAACGGACTTAAATGACTAAAAACGTACCAAAATACATCGTATTTGTATGTTTTGCATTTGTATTGTGCAGGAACGGATATTCAAGAGCAGGACCAAAAAGAAAGCCAAAACCAAGCACGGAATGGAAAGGACAAAGTCAAAGGTCAACCAAGTGAAGAAAATACAACTTGAGGGACTAAAAATTACCAAACCTCAAGTTGTATTACAAGAATTAAAAGACAAGGGTCAAAATTGCAAACCGGGCAAAGTTTGTTATAAGAAATGAGGGGCCAAAGCTGCCAACCTACCCAAACTCCTTTCTTCCCGCCCAAAACAAAACCCAGGTACAACTAGGCAACTTGGACATGTCGTCCCATACTTCTACCCTGCAAAACCACTCAACACCCTAGATAAATCATTTCAACCACTCCTCTATCAACCCCCCAGCTGTATAAGTGCCATGTTGGCAATCCCTCACCATTCCCAAGTATTTTCGATGGCTATGATTGACTCCAAAGAAGCACAAAAGAAATTGAAGGCTGGGATTTGTTTTAGAATCACCTCACACAACAAACACACTTGGTTTTTGTCTCTACAAAGAAACACAGAAGAAAGAAGAGAAGAGAGTCCAAGAAACCAAGACCTTAATTCGTTTTAGTATAAATAGGGCCATTGTAACCCAAGTTAGGGAGTTAGTTTTTAGTTTTTAATATCTTAGAAAATCTTAGCTTAATTTTCAGTCATTTACAGCTATTTGTACTTTTTCTTTCAGCTTTGTACTAATTTCCAAGTTTAATAAAGTGTTGAGATTTTATGTTAAAATCCAATTTTTAAATTCCAAGTTCTCACTTGCTAACTAGTGCCTAATTGCATTTGAAAAGCTTTCAAAGGAGCTTGTTTATAAGCTGTTTTTGTTTAGTAAAAAAAAGATAAGTAGTTAAGAGAAAATAACAAAAATCACTCTCAAATACACCACAGCTTATTTTATGGATGATAAGCCAGTTCTGGATGGGCTTATGGACACTACTAGCTTGTTTTATGCAAGCTAGAGCTTGTAGATTCATTGTTTGACCCTGTTTTGAGCAAGGGTGTTGTAAGTCTCTCTTTTTCTTGTTTTTCTTATTTACTGTAGAACTGCTCACTAGTGCTTATTTGTTACTTATGTTTACTTATTTGTGCTTTATCAGTATGTTTAGTGCTTATCTTGCTTAGTTGTTAGTTTAAAAATAGTTTGTATCACTTTCTTAGTTAGTACTGTTAGTTCATTTGATAAAACTGTTAGTTATGAGTTAATACTGTTAGACTAATTCAGCTTATTTAAGGGCTTATTTTTGATTGAAATCTGCTTAGAAGTGTCTTATGTTGTTATTTGATAATCTGTTTTTAATCAGGATGAAAAGAAAATTGATTTTTGAAAACTTTAAGGGGTGTTTAGAACAAGCAGTACTAACTCCAAGTTAGTACTGCTGGTTCATTTTCTTGGATTCCAAAGGTAGCAGTACTAACTCAAAGGTAGCAGTACTAACTCCAAGTTAGTACTGTTAGTGAAAACTGTTAGTACTGGTGGTTCATTTAAGCTTATTAGCTTATTGTTTCTACTTATTTAAGATTTCCTTAGCTTTTCAGAGTAGATTAAGCCATTTTCATTGCTGTCTTTAGTAGAGCTTGCTTTAGCTTATCTGCCTTTTCATAGTAATTTTAAGAGATTATCAGTTTTTAGTTTTTAGCTTATTCTTTATTCTAGTTTATTGTAGTTGCTTATTCTTATGCCTGAGTGCTTATTAAGGATAGTTAAATATCTGTTTTAGCTTATTTGCTTATTTCTTGTTTCATTGTGTTTTAGTGAAGCTAGCAGTACTAACCTTAAGCTAGTAGTACTAACTTAAAGCCAGCAGTACTAACTCCAAGTTAACACTGTTGGTTAATACTGCTAGTACTGTTATTAGTACTGCTGAGTTTCTCTTGCTTAGTTTAGCTTAATTGCTTTTTGAATTTGCTTATTTAGAGTTAGCTTAGCTAATTTGATTTGTCTTAAGT
>BQNB010139143.1:0-17598 GCA_026074375.1 Tanacetum coccineum
TTCAGCATGGGGTTGCCATACCCACTAGCACAATCACATACTATTTTGGCACCTACACACAGAATTCTTGCGCCACTACTAAAAAACCTGCTACCTCTCAAAATATAACAGCATGTGTCCTCAACATTTCATTTCCTACAGAAAAACAAAACCAATATCCTGTGACATCTAATCAGAACAGATCCACGAAACTTTGATTCCAATAATCCACTTGCCAATTTTGGCACATACACACATAATTCTTGCGCCACTCCCAAAAAAAACCTGCTGCCTCTTAGAATATAACAACATGTGTCCTCTTTTGACACATACACACACAATTCGTGTGCCACTACCCAAAAAAACCTACTACTTTTCAAAATATAACAACATGTGTAACATCAAACATCATTACTCAGCAACAATAACATACCTATGTAACATAACTATAACTAGTTACATTTTACTATTAGACAAGCATCCTACTAACAGAATACAAAAAAAGAAAAAAATAAAGAATAGACAAACAATGCAGACGTTACTACACTAAAACCCCACAAGTTATAAACATGTACAGCTAGAAACTCACATGTACTGATATTGCAAACAAATCCTGCTCGCAGCTAGCACAAAAGTAAAGAAAAACAAGAAACCAATAGTTATTTATAGAAATACTGAACATACAATACAACAAGCAAGGCATCAAACAGAAATGAAGCGCACATTACTATTTTTTTAACAATCAAGCATTTAGCATTTATTACATCAGACATCGTACAGAATCTGATACAAACACACAGAAGACCATACAACAATAAAATTAAAACACACGACATGAATAACATACGAGTCCAGACCTATATCACACAAAGGACACTATTATCGCACTCCAAACATATCTTACACCGACGAAAAGACCTCCAAACGACAAATATACAACAACCACGCATAACATATCACACTTCAAAAGTCCATGTTTCCCTTAAGCTTCCGAATAAAAATCTCCTTTTCTCGAGCCCTTAGCTCAAACTCCCTTCCAAGTATCTGCAACTTCATCAAGTTCCGAATATCCTTATTCTGAATCTGCTTCATCAACTCAGCCATCTTAACAGGCACAAACTCTGGCGCCAGCATATCCAATTCATTGACAAAATTCACTCTTTCATCCATAATAACAGTCAGACGAGCACACAACGCATTTATCTTTGTACCCAGTCTCACATCATTACTAATTTCCCTATGACACCGCAGTATGAACTGCGGCTCCCAGTCAGATGAATTCACACTTCTACGTAGCTCATCACATATCGGTAGCGCTGCCATTGATTGTGTTTTTCAAACTCTGAATGCAAAATACACACATTCACCATCCTTTAAATAGACAGTCTCTACACCCACTCTTCATAATACAATTACAAAGAAGAAAAGCACGACACATGCCTAAAAATATTATCCCTGTGCTCTTTAAATCATAAACAATAGACATCACAAACTTTTTAAAAGTTCCTGATTTTCTTATTCATTTACTGACCAATATTTTTTGTAGACATACACCAAAAAAAGATAGGATATAGAATCAAATCACCACTTTAGATTTTGCTTTTAATAATACAACTACTTCTGAAAAAATAACCCTATCTTTGCCACAACTGTACAGATAAACATTATGTTCACATTCCATTATTAAATATACTAGAACCCAAAATAACATAACACATTAACATCTTATTACAGCACAAAGACACACAAATATTATTACGCTTACACAACACACACAAACATGACACAAATTACACACTATTTATAAACAAAGACAAACTTGAGACGCTAAACAGCTTTAGTCCACCTCATAACCACTAAGCTTTAAGATAAACCTAGACTTCTCGCGTGCCTTAACCTCTACCTCCGTCATCAGCGCCAAAGTATGGTTACACCTATCCATGTCATCCGCCTGCAATCCTTCTATAAACCTCACAGTCTCAGCAACGCCTTCACGATCACCCAAAGCCTTAAGCTCTCTAATACACTCTTCTCTTCTCCCCATACAAATCCTTAAACCACAAGCAATACCCCTATACTCCCTTATTACAGCAACATCTCCACCAACTTCTTCATTAAACACAATCAGCAAGCGATCTTTAAAAATCAGTAGGAACCGATTCGAAACATTAGGCATCTTAAAACAAAAATCAACTCCAATGCTTAAAGAAACTCACACAACACACACAAGCACTAACAGGTTAAAATACAGTGCCAGGACCCCAAGATTTAAAACAAAAACAGCGGCCAGACACATAGAATTACTAACATACAAACATAGCACGTAACATTAACAGACAAATAATAGATAACACGCACTCACCTCCTTATGTTCCTACATGTCTATGCCAGCTATTCTATACCTCACACACCCACCTCCTTCTGTTTCTAGGTCTTTGCGCCACCTATTGTATGCCAAAACAAACAAAGCCAAAATCAACTGCTCACACCATGTTTGTAACATTTCTCAATTTCAGGTCACTTTATGACGTCTATTATTCGTCACTATTTATTTTGGTCTGTGACGCGTTTACTTTTAATATTTACTTTTAAGATAAATCGCGTAGACTAAAAATAATCAATTAATGTAAACGGTCATCAAATAAATTAAGGTTTACATCCACCAAGTAATATATAATTATTAGGAAGATAATTATGTACTTTACATATTTTAATTTTATTGGTCACGTAAAAGGGTTACGTTTCGCGATAAAATACATTCAGTCATACCACGAAAATACATAGACTTACCTAGACTCAAACCAATACCCACTTTTTATCCTTAAGCACTAAATTTATACAAATCTTGTGTTAAGGGCTTATGTTAGCCGAATGTGGGCAAGTTAAACCCACATGAAATCGTCCCTAGTGGATTTAGCTAACAAAATCATGTAATGAATCCTCAAAGTACATGTACATCCCTAAACTAATTAAGATAGGTACTTAGTGTTCCCTAACTAACAAATGTACATTGGTTAATAACCAATTCTTCCGTTTGAGTCCTCTAGGCCACGGTTAACAAGGAAGAAACACCAAAAATCCTTAAGATTTCCTAATCTCACAAAATCTTGTACATCACTAGCCTAATTAAAACATGTACTAGAGTGGTTTAGCCAAAAACCATGGGAAGAGATGTTCTTCTCAGCTATCTTCACCTCTGTCTCCTTCATCATAAGACACAAACGAACTGCCTTCTCCACATTTGTCCTAAACGCAAACACTCTAACAATCCCAAAGTCCACTATCACATCACCCCAATCCTCAAAATCCCTTTTTAAAAAACTTCCACAATCAAAACACCAACCTCCTACACTCCTCTAATTATCACGCGCCATCCAATGATAACTAATCCACCTCCTCAATAATCTACAACAACTTCCTGATACAACACTACCACCAAACGTTCTCTAGGCGATTGAGAAACATGCTCATTAAGCAAGTGAGCAGCATGCCCATTAGGCAATTGAGAAACATGCCCATTAAACAATTGAGAAACATGCCCATTAGGCAATTGAGAAACATGTCCATTAGAAAATTGAGAAACATGCCCATTAGGCAATTGAGAAACATGCCCATTAACACCTTCTTGAACAACTGAAGACGAAACATTTGAAGATTCAACCATCTAATACCAACTGAACAATAGATAAAAACTAGGAAGAAAAAAACGATACAACCCATGAAGAATACTCACACTTATATAGGAAAGAAAATTAGTGCTCATCCTCGAGCCACAAAAACTAGAAACCATGCAACATACTCCGGTATCACAAATACAACCGGAGTACACAAGAAAAACCACTGAAAACCACCAACAAGCCCACTATACTTAGCCCAAACTCTGTCTATTTAACACCTTATACATGACACTAAAATAAAAAAACTCAAAAGTTAACATTGCAAGCATGTAATCTTTAAAAAACTAAAAACTTAGAAAAACATTTATCAAACTTTGTTTAATAGATTTATAAAAAAAACCCTTAAACAAAAAGCATACATTACAAAAAAAAAACGAAACCATATACGAACAACCCGATCAAACAAAAAAAAATTAAACACCGCGCTCCGTAGTGAAGCGCGGGTACAAAGCCTTGTTAATATTATGTGTGCTTGGTATTATTTGCATTGTGTATTGTTTGTTTATTATTATCACAGGAAAAAAATAGAAAAAATATGGAAGATGTACGAAGGCTCTACACTCAGCTTCATACAATTTTGCTGAATTCGTCATAAGGGAGGTTACATCCAATTTACTTTTCCAGTTTATCTTTTCCTTATAATATTTCTCGCATTAGAGGCAATGCTTATATTAAGTATTGGGGGGGAGATAAATAGGAAAACTAAAATTCTAAAAATATATACTTATCTATGTTTTGTTAAAAAAATATAAAAACTAGTATAGATTTAAATAATTAAAAATGTAAAAATAATATAAACTTAATTTTTTTAGAAAAAGTAACATTTTATTGATCACCTAAAGCAAATCTGACTCTGAATTGATAACTCTACTAGCATACTTATACCCATCACCAAAAATGAAAGGATTGACTTTAAATCATTATGAAAATAATTAATACCTTTAGCTTCCTTGAGTTAAGGTTTAAATGCAATTGCAAGTGTCTCATCCGTCGTTACGGATGTGTATTTGCAGTTTGTCGCCTTTTCTGGAGCATTGGTATCGGTTTAAATTGTATGAGTGTGCCAGTGATTTGTTAATTCTAGAACTTGTGCTTGAAATCTTTACGAGACCACAACGAGAACACGTTCGCGTGTTATAAACATTGAACTGATTAAGAGGTGAGATAAATATAAATATAAGTATACATACACTTTGTTCAAAAAAGCTTTTTAATTAAATTATATGACACTTTATCCGTACGAATTGAAGCACGTAAATTGCTGATAACGCATATAATAAGTGCGAAGGTTTCAAACTTCTAAGTTCGTTTTTTCTTATTTGGGGGAATAGGTTTGTGCTTATCCTAAGTATGGGGGAAAGAAAGTATCCCTCAAACCAAGTGAAAGAAAATAAGGCAAATAATAAGCCAAAGTATGATGAAAAAAAAGGAAAAAAGAAAAAAATAGAAGAGTTGTTATACTTACGGATACAGTGGATTATGATTTTATTATAAACCTTTTTGACAAATAAAAAAAATAATATAACTAAATAAATTACCTCATTTAATGTTTATGTCTGGTGCTTACACCATGTCGGTGCAGTTTAGTTTCTAGTACAAGCCTATGGTAATTTGAACATTTCATGACTAAGCGTTTGAGTGACTTATCGTAAACCAATTTAACTTCTCTAAATTGAGCAAGTGTGCATCAAACTTATCTCTAAAAAATTCATGAGTTTGCCTTGTAGCGTTATCTCAGTCATAACGATGTTTATTCTTCCACCCAAAATGAAGTATTTACCGCTTTGAATGCTTGAGGGCGAATCAAAAGCAAGTATTGGGGAGGAATATTGATAACGCTCCAAATATACATAAAATATCCCTCGTAAATATGTAAATTATCTATGTAAATATATTAAATATCGCATGTTTAGATACTTATTTGTTAAATAGTTGTTTCAGGATCAAAGAATATGGGAAGGACCAAAAACGCAAAGAAAATTTGTCAAATATGATAATGGTTGTTAGAAGAAGGATCTAGAAAAAGAATTAAGGATTATTTATTGCAAACGTGGCAAAGTACGACGCACATTTCCTGAAGTACGGGGTACTTCAGGTCGGGGAGAGAGAAATTAATGCTAAGGTGAAGTACGACGCACTTTTTATGAAGTGCGGCGCACTTCAGCCTGCAGTAACTCCAAATCATAATGATGGGCATTGAAGCCATGGCCTATCACTTCCCTTTTTCCCTTCAACTGATGTGATCCCTGGGCTATAAATAGGAGCCAATTTTCAGAGTTTAACACGACTCATTCATCAACTCATTACTCAAATCAAAAAACACATTCATAAGAAGAAAGATGTATCTTTGAGAACTGATGTTGAGGCAAAGCCCTTTTGTTCATATCAAATTTTGGGTTGTTAATCCATTTAATAAAGATTAGAGTATAAAGGGTAAAATTCAAAGTTGTAATCTGCTGTGACAGAGCGAGTTATAATTTCCAGAGTTCTTAGTTGTAAAGATACAAGTTTTCGAAGGAATCATATATTTTGCCTTGAAATTGGTATTGATCTTGTTTAAATCATTTGTTCTTATGATTTCTGGATTTCTAATGCTTAATATGTGATTACTTGTTCTTAATATGGAGTAGTTGAATTATGTTTATTTGGGACTTATGAGAGTCGGGGTATTAAACTTGTTTTTGACTAACAATTTTGGTAAATGATAAATATAAACTTGATATTTATATGCTTGGATCCTTGATAATCATTGATCACTCACTTAGCTCGGATATAGGTCAAAAGACTCCGACTTTGTGTTTAATTTTAAGTTGTTTGTCTATGACAATTCGGTATTGACTTTGTGAGGATTAGTTAATAAAATGATCATCATCCCAAGTATACAAATGTTTAATGCTCACCCTCATGTCTAACGAACTTGGTTGAGCAAGTTTATCTTTGTTATTTTCCAAACACAAATCAATCTTAAAGCATTTTTCGTAATGAAGATTAAAGGCCGAAAGAATTCCTTATTATGTTTAATAGTTAATCTTTTGAATAAATTATCCATTCATTTATTTGATTATACTTAAATTCATGTATTTGTTATCACCCCAAGTGTATCCTTGATTTCTCTTGTCTCGTAAATAAACATCGCTTTTATAATCTTGAAATTTTTTTCAAATTTTCGATTTGAAAAATATCGATTTTTTTTAATTTTCGAACTTTTTACCAATTTTTGATTTTTCATATTTTCAAACTATTTTTTCATGTTTTTGAACTTTTTTTAAGTTGATTCGTATAAAAAAATTAGAATAATAATAATAAGAAAAAATTACACGTTTCGTCCCTATGCTGGTGATAGGAGCAAAAAGACCAAAATACCCTTTTAATAATTAGACTTAACGAGAAAAGTTAACGACTATCCAAAATAGGGACGGTCAGCGTTACCAGTTTCAAAATTAGGGACGCCTAGTGTAATTAAAATAAAATAGGGACGAAACTTGATGTTTGGTATAAACCATAGGGACGAAACATGTAATTTTTTCTTAGTTATTCTTATCCTTGTTTTAGCATTCCTTATACTTGTTGCGACCCGTAGCTCTAAACCACCCGAATGACGTTTTATAAACTTCAAAAAAAATGTTTATACCTTAACCGGGGATCACTATGCAAGAAATCCGTTTCGACTCGAATATTCGGGAGGACTCCCATAATTGTCATCACGTATTGAACTTCCTTCTTTAACTTTCTTTTTTTGTCTTTGAAATCCTTCCTCGCCATAATCGACTTAGAACATCACTTTGACCTAATCTTGTGGAGAAGACTTTTGATCGGACTATTCGTTATAAGTAAGTTTAGAAGGGACTATGGAGTTTAGGTCACTTAGGAAATGGATCGGTTGCCCGTTATAGCAAGGCTTAGTACAAGAACGACTTTGAAAGTTAATTGATGGTGAGATACCAAGAAACCTGATACCGACACTGAGAAGGAATCTTTTTAGGGTCAGAAGGGTTGCCAAAATAGATGAAAGCCGAGTTTGGCTTACTCCGAGATTGGATGTGTGAAGTGAAAAAGACTTCTCCTACTTTAAATGCATGTTTTGCTTTTGTAGTATCAATCGATGGCCGTGAAGAAGACCTCTTTCTCCGAAATGGAAAGTAGTGGTAATGTTGTTAGAAGTATGCATATTAATCGTCAAGGATCGGTATAAAACACTAAGCGACCCCTGATAGTAGTTTTTATATACTATAAAATATATAATGATATTCCAAAAGAGCAGTTAAGAACTTTCCTAAAGTCTCCCTTAAGAAAAGCTCACTCTAAAAGATATATATAATATATAATACGTATATTTAACCGGGAAGAATGATCACCCGAGTCGTTTCCCCAACGACTTGTGAAATTGAAACCTTGCTTTAGCTTGGATTAAGATTTGAATGAGAGAAAAGATAAGTTTGATTATCTATAACTACTAAATAAAAGCTACAAATAAAATGAGAAAACAAGAGCAATTAATAACTTAAACAATTAATCGGAACAAATAAATCGCGACAAATAAGCAAGTAGGACAAAATAAGACTTAAAAAATGCAAACTAAATTTCTAAACCTAAAATAGGACAAAAGAAAATTTTAGGAAAAAGAAAAATATTTTTTTGATAATTTTTGAATTTATTATGAATTAAAAACTATTTTAATCTAATTAAATCTAAAAAATAGCAAATTAAGTCTTAAAAATTAAGAAAAATGATTAAAAATAATCTACTAAATGGAAAATTGTGAAAAATTCAGGGAAAATCCTAAATGCAACAAAGTTCAAAGGAAAAATAAGTTTACACTACCAGCTAAACTAATAAGCTCCTAATAAGCAATTTAAAGCTACGGCTTTTAATAAAAAGCTAAAAGGAAAATGAGTATAAGAATTAAATAGAGAGATATGCTAACGAATGAGCTAATGAAGCATGGTGGTAAGTGTGTGTGTTTGTGTGCAAGAGGTCACGGGTTCAAGGTTGGTATACACCCTTTTTTGCATTTTTTTATTTTTGTAAACTAAAAGCTAAAACTTATTGTAAATCAAGCTAATGTGAGCAACTTTAATGAAGGCAACATAAGCTCTTAAAAGCTTTTGAAAGAAACTGTCAACAGAAAGTGAGCTTTTGAGCTCACTTTTGCTAATTTTCACTTAACCACTTGCACAAGCTTCAATTTAAGCTCAAATTAAAAAGCAAAAAATGTTCTGGATAAAGCTATTTTTAATAAGCTACTTAACTAAGAAACACTAAAAGCTAACTGAAATTGATTAACAAAGCAGCAAACTCAGGAAATAATTCAAAATGCTTAAAATTAAGAAAAGCTCAAATGCTAAATAAGTCAAGTCCTGCTCTGAGCTTAAGACGACTAAAATACCTACTTATAAGCTATAATTAACAACTATCAAACTTAATATTATAAGCTAAAAACCTATATTTAAAAGCTAAGTACTAATGACTACTTATTTTTGGCTTTTTCAGGTTTTTTAATGAATTTTAAGAGCAAATGCAGATTAGAAATTAAGCTAGAAATGAAGAACAAGACTTAAACTAAATTTACCTATATCTAATGTATAAGCTTCTTGAATTTTAAAGTCTAAAAACTAATTAGGCTATTCCTAATTATGATCCAAAGACCACTGCAGTTTAAAACTGCAGTGGTTCTATCTGATGCAAAGGGCAAAGGACAAAAAACTAAAATGCAGGTAACCTTGTGGTTACTACTGCATTTATCACACTCAAATAGAGTGTACAAACACTTAGCAAACCAAATCCAAGCCTTGGAAGGCTTGGATCAAGTTTTTACTAGCAAAGGAAAGGGGTAAAAGTACCCTGGTGCTGGCACACCCAACTTAGGCCATAACTTTTTTACTTTTTGAAATCTAACATCTAAAATCTCTATAAATCCTACTCTATAATGAAAATTAATCTTAACAAAGAAAAATTACCTAAGTGCTTTGACTTTTAGTAGTCAAACAAGGCTAAACCAAACACCCCTTAACTACTATGATAGATTTGCAAAGAGCTTGAAAATGAATACTAGCTTAAAAACCTTTGATACCAGATAATATTTAGCTTATAACTAACTTATTAAACATAAATCAAAAGCCAATAACACTAGAATTAACAAACTAAGATCTACACTAATTTTTTTGATTTTTATGTTTTTTAAGACAGATTAAGCTAGCATAAGTTTTAAACTATAAAATCTAAAAACAGGAAAGCAAACTCACTTAAATAGCTAAAATAAGAACAAATAAGCACTAATTAGCAGGCAGATTAAGCAAATAAGCAGTTTACACTAATAAGCAATTATTTAAGCTAAAACTTAAATGACAAAAAAGTAAATAGAAGACTTACAGAATGCTTCAGCTCAATCAGAAGTTTTAGGCTCTTTGAGCTTATCTACAGCTCTAGCTTATCCTTATGGATAAGCTAGTAAAAGTCCTTGGGATTCCTTCCATGATTGAATCCCCTTCCAAAGCTTAATAAGTCCAATATTCAAAGTTTTAAGCTAATTTTAGAATTTAAGTATTATTAAAACTTATTTAAGCTCAATCTAAGCTTAGAGACTTAGAGAGCTATTGAGAGCTTATAGGAGCTTATGAGTCATAACACAAACATTAGAACTAAATAAGAGCTTATCACAATTGTTTAAAGGAAAACTGAATTTATTAACTTTGAAAAGCTAGGTTACATTACTGATAAAGAGATTACAATAGAATTTAAATTGAAAATTACATTTAACTAAAACTTAAGCTAAAAACTAGAAAATTCAAAAAGTAAAAGCTAGTAAAAAAAAAGTAACTCTGTGTGTGTGAGTGAGTGAGCTATTTATAGCCTCTCAATGAACCTTCTAGGCCTTGCCTTGCTACATACGCTCCCCTCCATCTCATCCGTACGATTTTCCAATCATTGGATCATAATTGTTGGCCGTTGGATCAAGTTTGTGTACACACGGATTGCCAACGTAGCAATCCGTGATGTGACCCCTGTGTGCTTCTTCTGAGTGTAGATTTAGTGTAAAAATCCATCCTTTGTGTCTTTTTAGTCTTCCAACGTGGTATACCCCATGTGGGTTTGGACCAATGAGCTTGTTTGATGACGTGATGACCCTGCACACGTGTTCTTCTTCCCCCGAATTGTCTAAATCACCCTTCAATTATGATTTCCCCTTTGATTTGACTGCGTGGGTTAATTGTAGGAGACGGTGAATAGTGAAACAGGTTTTCGCGCCATTTTCCTTTTTATAACTGAAAGGGGTAAAACGGGTGTATAACTTTAGGGATATGGCAAAGATGGTCCTTGTCTTTGTGAAGTACAAATGTAGTTCACATCCAAGTGTATTACAACTCTCAGAAATGGTATATTTGGTCCTTGGACTTTTATAAAAGGGAAATGGGTTTAGTAATGGGCTTTTGTTATTGGGCTTATGATCCGGGTAGGGTTTAAAGGGTAATTAAGGGCCCATTAGGCCTTAGGGATTATTTGTGAAACTTTTGGAAACTTGAGGGACTGATTTGGAATATTTTAGGGTTTTGTCTTCTAGTGTTGACTTTGAGAGTTGACCGAGGTTGACTTTTTTGACTTTGGCTTCCGGTTCTTGCACGCTCTTCCGTTCTCGTATCCGTGTTTGCCCGTTTTGACGGTTTTCTTGTGATTTTTGTCTTATCCGTACCTGCACACACAAAACACAAAAACAAGTATATCTTTGCTATTTTAAGTGTGTTTTTGGTCATTTAGGGTCATTTTTGGTGTTAACGGATATGTGTATTTTACACTTATCAATCTTCCCAAACATCTCATACTTTACATACTTTACAAGGCAAGTGGCGATATCTTCCACTTTATACAATCCTCTCATCGCTTTGTGAGTGTATTAATGAATAATCCAATCCTTCAGTGTATTCTTCGGTTTGTTGCGAAACGGATTATCTTCAAATCTTTCTTTCTTTCTTTTTTTGTGTACTTTTTTCTCAATTTCTCGATTTCTTTGACTAAAAACTATACTAACGAAAAACTCGCTGTTGTTGTAGTTATCTTGGTTATTATTATGTTTTCACCTCTTCAAGATCAATAATAATTCCAGTTAAAATTCCTTCGAATAAATTTCCTTTCATTCTTTCGGGACGTACCATTATTTGCGATTGGTAGGTTTTTTTTTTTTTTTATTAATTTTTTTTTTTTTAATATTATTTAATTTATTTTTTTATAATTTATTTTTGTTCTTTTTTATAAATGGTTAAATTTTTTTTTTAAAAAAATTAGGATGAGTTTTGATTTTTTTCATAATTTATTTACTTATTCCATTGCAATGTGCAAATTTCTTCCAACCGTTACCCCAAAAATTGACACTCAAGACTCTTGAAAAAATACAAGGACACTTTACACTTTAAGCAATAGCACTGTTAAAAATAAACTTTTAATTAACCGGGTCAGGCTAAGGTTGTAAAAGGTTGTTTAAAGAAAACAATTTTTAATAATAATTAGTGTATTTCTTAAAATCAGGAAAGGAAAAGAGATGGAATGAGGAACAGGTTAAGGATTGGCTCTACGGGGTTGTTTGGGGGGTATCTTTTACTCTTAAAAAGTGACGACGTAAACAAAGGGTTTCTACAAGGGTTAACTAACTAATGTAGTTAGATAAAAAGCAAACATGTAAAGACGTCGGTTGGGTGTAAATCCTAAAATTTACCAATGTAAACAAGTTACTCCATTCTAAATCATAAGTACTTATCACTGTAGTTCTCAAATAGATATACCAAGCCAAGTCTAAGTCACTACATCTCCTGACACACAATATTTTTGTGGATATTCGGGGGGGTGGGTTTGTGGGAAACATTTAGAAAATAGTCATCCCATCATTAATTTTTTTTTTTATTTTTTTTAGGTTTAATCCTCATAATAAACTAACATGCGGTTATTGTGTGCGGGTTTTGTATCTAAGTAAGTTTAAAGTTAATATTTCTCAAATGTATGCTTGAAAAAAATAAAAATATTAAGCAGACTTTAAGCATACGGGGTGAGTGCGTTTTTGGTGGTCTTGGTATCAGGAGTTAGGGACTGCAGCAATCGGGTTGTGTGTACATTAGACAGAGGGGGAGTGATTATGTAGGAGGGGTGGTGGGGGGGGGGGGGGGGGGGGGGGGGGTTGGTTTGTTTTTTTTTTTTTTTTTTTTTTTTATTTTTTTTTTTTTTTTTTTTTTTGTTTTTTTTATTATTTTTTTTTTTTTTTTTTTTTTTTTTTTGTTTTTTATATTATTTATTTTTTTTTTAAAAACATTTAACACGAGAATTTTTTAAAAAGAATTAGATAATGAGTAAAACTTCCCCTGATATTTGCTCGGTAGATTCCTCCATGTTGATGAGTTTATTTATAGCAATCAAGATTGTGTTGAACAGCTGCCTTGAACGAGTTTTCAAGACTCCAACACTTTAAAAGATCTCACAGGATTTGTAAAAATTCTCCACCAATTATTCTGTTGATATTTCTTTCCACATCGGGGTTTTTTCTGGTATAAATCATAGGAAAAAAATACGTGTATGTATTCCTATCTTTGGTACTACGGTTAATTTAACTAAAATAAACCAAACTAAATACGGGTCAATTTTGGTGAATACGCCATACCATGTGCATGAATACACCGTATTGCCAGAACTGACAATAATGCTTTTAAAGTGCATAAAAAGATGTCTTCCAGAATCTTCACATACTATATCTTCAATACGGCGTATTGAGCTTCTCTAGATATGGCGTATTGAGCTTGTTTCCTTTGTGGTCTTTGGTGAGTGCAGGCACGAATACGTTGTATCTTCCTTGATGGATACGGCGTATTGGTAGTCGGAATCATTAATCTTCAAAATATCTTCGTTTAAGCTCCAGAGTGCGCGCCTTTTGCTAATATTCACCAAGTACTCCATAATTACTAAAATTCTCAAATATAAACGATTAAGTAACAATTCTTTGCAATAATTATATAAAATAGGTTAATTACATGGGATTAATGATGCTATAAAATAGACGTTATTTGATGTCATCATAGTCATAATATATTGGGCCTTTAGCTTGGTGGGACAACTATGACTGTATGAGCTTTAGCCATTTAGGCTAAAACTCATATACGCTTATCAACTAGTGTAATGGGTTGTATTGAGTCCGCATCGGTTGAAAATGGGTTGTAGTATGTTTCTTAATGTAATGTGATTTGTATTGGTTATATTTAGTTTTTATTTGTTGAAATTGGTTGTACTATTCTTAATTGTCTACTTGGATAAATAAAAAAGATGGTAAGTCGACTTGTGTTTTGAATATGTCATAGTGTGATTCTTCAATTGAATATCATCATGCATGGAAGCAAAATAAAAGATGTCATATGTTATGAATATCAGCTCAAAAAACATGTGTATCCATGTTTTCCACCTTTTTCTCTACTAAATCAATAATACACCTATACATTGTCTCATAATAATATATTGGTGAATTGGTGAAATGTAGTAGCATAAATACTTTTTGTAATCGAATAAAGTAACTATTTTTCAAAAACCATTTATAATCACAAAACAATGCATTTTCTTAAAGCGTTATATACTTAATAAAAAACTTAATCAATTTACACAACTATCTTAATTAGCTATACATATATGATATTCTACCATGGACACGTGACAATTTTGGGACTACTAACCATTCTTTCGACCGGAATAGAAATATAACTGAGTTTATACTCATGGTCATAGATTCACCCGTGGTAGTGGTCAAAGAACCAACAATTATGGTTATTGCTTTAAATGTAGCAGCTCAAACCACTGGGCAAAGTCTTGTCGAACAGCCTCTCACCTCTGTAAGTTGTATCAAGCATCTCTCAAAAAAAAGATAGAGAGGTTAATCTTGTAGAGCAAGTTGATTTTGGAAACAATGACTTGGATACCTCAGACTTCTTCGGTGGTGACACTGATTTGAGCACTCCAAATTCTTTTAGTGATATGGATCTATGTTCAATTATCATAACTATGTCTTTTTCTTTGATGTATTTCCTTTTCGCATGTATTGCCCTTTCCACGTGTATCTTTCATTCCGTAGCTAGGATTTCATTTTAATATAAAGTATCTCTTAAATAATATAAACTTGTAGTTATTCTAAAGCGTACGATTTAAGTTCCTGTTTAAAGTTTAAAATGAATTCCACTAGAGCAGATAACCAAAACCTTATAGGGTCGTATTTCAGGTTACCTTATTCTAGCTAAAAACCCGAATCAACTCGACTTGATAAACCGAATAACTCGACCTGATTTAACCTGGCCCGACCAACTCGAATAAGATAACCAAAACCTTACACGTCGGGTTGCGGGTTACCTTTTTAAAGCTAAAAACCCAAATCAACTCGTCTCGATAAATCCAATAACCCAACCCAACCCAAACCTGACCCATTCAAAATAATCAGGTTAGCTATGTCAACCCTAACCTGTTTACACATAACCCGAACCTTACCTATTTAACCCATATATATAATTGGGTTGGCGGGTTAAATAGGTTACATGGGTTGAACAAGTTAAATGACCCAATTAACCTGTTTATATTCAAAAGTTGGTACATTACACGTGTTAAACCGGTTAAACGGGTTGTAGGTCGACCCGTTTAACACATTTAACCTGTATAATGGAATATAAATAATTTCTAATTTAAGAAAAAAAATATTAAACGGGTTGGCGGGTCACTCGCTTAATTTATTCCCAACCTGAACCTGATCGGTTTAATAAACAGGCTAGATGGGTTGACCCAAACTCGACCCGAAATCTATCTCGACTTAACTCGAACATGCTAATTTATGTGTCGGTTTCAGGTCGGGTTTCATGTCGGGTCAGAAATTACGACCCCTACATCAACCACATAACAAAAACCTTTTGAAAAAAAATACATTTGTCACCAAAATCTTTTGATGAAAAAATTTGCATCTTTCACTTGCCGCTAGCATTTAGCGTCTAAGTCTTTTAATTTCACAATTAGCGCCCAAATCCCATTTTCATTTCCCGCTTAGGTTTTGTCCACATATGAGAAGAGAATAGATCTAGATCTAACATACATCTCACTTTCCATCCAACATTCAGAAGAACCTCACCACTCATCTCTCACCACCTATCGACGCAACCACCAGATTCCTAACCATCACCACACGTAACAACCACCAAACGAAGATACCACTTAAACCTTTGCTAGGTAAAATCCTTATCTATTTGTTCTTATGTGTATAATTTGTATATATCTATGTAAAGTTATGTTTGAAGTATTTGAATTTTAAGTTATTCTGATTTATGGTGAAAATATATGTGGCTGATTTTGATTATGTATACTGATTGTATGGCTGATTCTCTATGTTTTAGTTATAATTTTGAGGTATCCTGGTTTAAGGTTATATAAGTTTGACTACATTTGGCTGAAATTAACTATGTATAGATTATTTTGGTGTTTTTGGATCTATTTTTGAATATTAGTGCTAGTGTTGAGTAAGCTTGTATATTGTCCTAAATCTAATGTGTTATGTTAGGTGTAGATGCTTATTTCGAGTTTGTATAAGGTTACCTTAGCTTAATCTGAACTATTTTTATATATGGGTGCATAAAATTTATGTTTAATTTAAAATTCTAGCTTATATTGTTAATTGCAGGTGTTCACTTTAAGTTTGTCTTTATTTACAAATTAAAAAAAGCATATAAATATCTTAACAAGTATTTTGAGTCCCTTATTAACTGAGTTTTTAAAACTCTAAGTGTTTTTTGAAGGATACATTGCCTGTTAGAAAAGTAGTCTGCATATATTTTACTATTATGTAAGCATGTCTAATGGTTCAAACAGGCCAACCGGGGCAAACAGGTCAACATGAACAAACAGGACACGAGTAACAAACGGATCAACTGGGGTAAACGAGTCTGCAGGGACAAATGTTTCGGCAGGGGTAAACGGGTAGGTTGGGTCAGAAGTGTCAACATCAACCAGAGTTGGAGAGTCGAATGAGGTAGGAGAGTCAAGTGAGGGTCAGACGATTGAGCCGAGATGCGTTAATGACAAGTCACGTGATCATACGGTAAGTAGTCAAACCTCTTTTTGATTAGCCACTTTTAGTAGATCACTATTAATGCTATATGTATGTCTAGTTCATCATATAATCTTTTTAATGCACGCTCAAACAGTTTTCCAGTGCTTCTGCTGATCGAAACATTTGAAGAAATGCATAGTTATATTAGTTGTGTTGTTTGTCTCGACTGATCTAAATTGACTAAAAATGAATGCTTAGTTTGGAACATTGAAATGAGCTATTTTATGATTGTTAAAACATTGCATAGTGGAGACTGATGTTATAATATAGCTCATAATCAAAGCACATATCTGCATAGATTTATGTCGAATAAACATTTGGCTAATACTAAACTACAGATCTGGACATGAAAGTCCAAGTAGCATACTGTCGGAAACAAGAAATCATTTCACTTCATAATTAAGAATAAGAAAAGTAGGAAGGAGATGAGAAGAATTGTAGAGCGAGAGAGTAGAGAGAGAAAGTGAGAGACAATAAGGATGTTTTCTTGCAAAATGAAAAATTACAAAATGACCAACCCCCCTCTCCATCCATGAAGAGTGGTATTTATACCTAGACTAAAAGGCTTACTTGCCTTTAGTATTTCTACGGGCGGCTTTCACTCAATACACGTGACTGGTTAGCTTACATTTAAGAGCCCGTTTACCCGTCTAGCCTATTACAACATATATTATTTAATGACCAACACCTAACATAATTAATGAACGAACTTCCATTGTTCGACTCGATATTTTGTGCCTAACAATCTCCCCCGAAGTGAGTTCATTGTGACACTTCTTCGTGAAATCAATGAGATTGATTTTGTCGTTAAGCTCTTGTCTTTGTCTTGGTCAACGTTGTAGG
>BQNB010139144.1:4286-17598 GCA_026074375.1 Tanacetum coccineum
TTTCGATTTTCCATTGTTTATTGAAAATCGGCTGTATCTTGTGGAGTTTTAAATCTTGTTGACAAAGAAGATTTCCATTTGTTATTGTCATTTGATGTATCATTCTGAAAATTTGTTTTTGAAGCATTTGAAAAATCTTCCATTGTTTTTGTTTTTCAAAGCTGAGTCATTCTTGTTTTTTATTGAAAGCATTTTTGATTTGGAATATTTCAAAGATTTCAAATGACTTTACTTTGGTCTCCACACTTGTTTTACCGGTGTAAAACGAAAGTGTGATGTTTCAAAGAGTTGATTCTTTACATTTGAAGCATTTGTCTTAAAACCCAAAATGTGAACAATCGCGAATTTAGACAATGTAGACCTCAAATTTTCTTTTTGTATCTGAACTCGTGACTTTTTGATTGAATCAAACAAGTTTTTGTAAACCAACTTCAAGTGTTCATTCTCTTTAATTAATGAAGCCACTTGATGTTCCAAGTCAGCGTTTTTAGTTTCAATCTCATCAAAATTGACCATAACTTTGACTTCATCACATTGATTAGTCTCAACTTTGGAACTTTGAATTGACTCAAACAAATCTTTATAAGTTTGTTTCAAATGAGCATTCTCGATTTGTAATGATGCCAAAAAATTCTTATTTTCTTTTTGTATTGTTTTTAAAAAGAATTATTTTCTTGAGTCTTGTTGCTATTTCAAAAGCTATACTTTGTGCCTCCAGTTTTGAAAAATCTTTTTATAACTGGCCAATGGTCTTTTTGAGACAATCATTTTTAGACTCAAGAGTTTGGTTTAATGATTCAGTTGTTTTATTCTTAATTACGGAAGCAAGCAAAGGACGTTTGTCTAGACATTGTTCAACATTATGTTCAACCTTTCTTTCATTAATGAATTTAGGTTGCTTAGCATGGTGCCTGTCATTAGCAAACACATTATATGCACCAATAGATTGTACCTCATTCAATGTCTTCGTGTCATTAGAGAGTCTGATATCTGCACCTTCAGCCCGTGTATCATTCCCTGATCTGCTGCTTTCATCATGCTTTTCTAATTTCGTCCTACTGCTTTCTGTGACAACCAAACCAACATCACATTTTGTTAGGAATCCAAAAAAGGATCAGTCACTCCACATATTTTACGTTTCTAGCTGGTAGTCCACAAAGTATTATTTAGTAAGCTAACCGAGCCTAAGCTAGGAAAAGCCTATGGAAAGCCCATGAAGGCCCATCTATAGTCGGCCCCAAGAGGGTATTTATACACCTCTCCATGCCTTGGAGAGGTGGTTGGTTGTTCATTATTTCACACACATTATACAAGTTTTCTTTCATGTTTACTTTCTATCTCTAAAATGTTTATCTAACCACTCTCTCTCTAAACCACCTCTCTTCCTCTTTCCATGTATGTTATTTGATTGTTCTACAACTGGTATCAAGAGCCATGGAGTAATTTGCTTAGTTTTTGTGTTTGTATTTTGGTTTGTTTTTCTTTCTTTAAACCGTACATTATTTCTTGTTCTTTCTTTGTGTTTCAAAACTTGATCATACATTAAAAGATTATTTACTTAAGTAAAGTTGATCTAGTATTTGTGGATATAGGTGTATTTGCTTTGGATCAAAGAAAAACTCATTTTTGTTACAATTTTTGTGTTCGAAAACCTTAAAAAGTACAATTCTTGATTTTATTTTTTTAGCTTAAAAACCATAAAGTTTACATTTTTAAGGTACCTATAGGTTTATTAATACTAGTTGTACAAGAAAATTTAGAAAAAACAATCAAAAAATATGTCTTTTTGTGTTTTAAAATTTTAAGTTTCGTCCTAGTGTCCCCGAATTCGTAGTTTGTATTGTATCCAAATTAGCAATTTATGTTGTAACCGAATTGGCAGTTTGTATTGTATCCGAATTAGCAATTTCTGTTGTAACCGAATTGGCAGTTTGTGTTGTAACCGAATTGGCAGTTTGTGTTGTAACCGAATTAGCAGTTTATGTTGTAACCGAATTGGCAGTTTTCCTTTGTCAACCAAATTAGCAGTTTTCCTTTGTCAACCGAATTGGCAGTTTTCCTTTGTCAACCGAATTGGCAGTTTTCCTTTGTCAACCGAATTAGCAGTTTTCCTTTGTCAACCGAATTAGCAGTTTTCCTTTGGCAACCGAATTAGCAGTTTTCCTTTGGCAACCAAATTAGCAGTTTTCCTTTGGCAACCGAATTAGCAGTTTTCCTTTGGCAACCTAATTCGTATTTTTTTCTTTGTCAACTGAATTTGCAATATCTTTTTACAACAGGATTCACAACTTCATTTGGACACCGAATTTGCAACTAAAGTTTTAAAACACACAAATTTGCTAACATAAATTATACGGTTTATTTCTTTAATTTGTAAAATCCCGTGAAACATTTATTTGTTTTCCCGGTTTAATCACGAATTGTAAAATCCCGTATAGTTTCAAGACATAAAACACACAAAAGATAACTCACAACAACACAATTTCTTTCAATCACCGTTCGATCAAAAAATTAATCTTTTAACATACCAATTTCACACATCGAATTCAATGGAATCTTTGAATTCAAATTCTCAAGAGAGAGAGAGAGAGAGAGGGTCTGCGTCTACAATACAGCTTCCGCATACAAACTGCCAGCACAAACATCCAACAGGACGCTAAGAACATGTCACCTGGTATCTCATACGACGAGTCTGCATTCTCACACTCACCGGACTCTTCTTCACAATATTGGGGGCGCGAGGAGGCAGGGTATAGGGGGGGGGGGGGGGTGGGGGGTAGATATAACAGGGGGGGGGGGGGGGGGGGGGGGGGGGGGGGGGGGGGTGATATTAGGGGGGGGGGGGGGGGGGGGGGGGGGGGGGGGGGGGCGGGGGTGTATGGGGGGTGGTGCGGGGAGGGGGGGGGGGGGGGCCGGTTGGTGGGGGGGAAAAAACATATTCTTGGGGGATAAAAAGGGTTAGATTTATTTTATTTTATTAGAATTTTTTGGTTATAATAAGTGGGTATGAAAAAAGGGTATTTGAAAAACTCATTGAGGCAAGATGTTCAGACTTTCAAACAAAAAAATGTTCGTAAACTTGGATCAACTAGAAAAACATCTTTCCAAAGAAGAATTTCAAGAACTTGAATCCTCTAGTGCATTTAGAGTACTCTTGCAACAATTTCAGACGTTCCTCTATTCACGATTCTCGTTCGATAATGATGAAGGTCTCATGATACGCAAGTACTTTATTGCATATACAAAGATCAATGTTCCATTATTCCAGATAAACATGATCCAACACATGGAATCTCTTTGAGTCAATTCAGGAAAGAGCAAAGGCATAAACGAAGAGTATGACAGAAGGATAATGACTAAAATGATGTCAGTCAAAGAGGGGAAATGTTTTATTCGAGTAAAAGCAATAGATTGGCTGGTTCGTAGTTACGGAAAGCAATGAGATAGAATCAGAAAGGCATGTTTTCAAGCAGCAGATCTGAGAAAGATGTCTATATGCTGAGGATAGGCAATACAACTCCTTGAATGACAAAACAGGCCAATGGCTGAGTACAACTAACTGCTAAAGCATAATATTACTTGCTAAAGAACAACAACATTAAGAGCAAATCAGAATCGCATTTATGACAGCAAATTTGTCGAAAAATGTTGATAGAACCACCACACCTGAATCAACAGAATGAGTCCATAGGGAGATGAGAATTGACCAGCATGGCTGTAAAATGTCAAGTATATCCATGCCCATTACTTGATCCATCATTTGATACCATGACAACTGAATTTTTAAACCAATCTCCCGAGTCCTGAAAAAATATTTCTCTTAAAAAGACCGTTGCCCAACTTCAAAAAGACTTTTCAAGAATGGAAGCACATTGTGTTAACATGGAACTTAAATATCAAAATCAAGTTTTAAAAAATGGGCAACATGGTCAAATTTTAAATGAAACAAGTAATGAAGCCAATTTTAAAAGGGAAATTAATGTTTTGGAAACTAAAAATATTGAACTAGAAAGTAGTGTGGCTAGATTACTTACAGAGAATGAGAAGTTAAATAAGAAAAATGAGCATTTAAAACAGACTTACAAAGATCTTTCTGATTCCTTCAAAAGGACAAGTGTTCATACCAAAGATCATTCAGATTCTTTGATTGTCCCACTGAACTGTAAGTCAGTTAAAAATGTTGATTTAAAAGCTCAGATACAGGAAAAGGTTTTTGCAAATGCAACATTGAAAAACGAATTAAGAAAAATAAAAGGAACTAGTGTGGATACTAAGTTAGCAAAATCATCAATCTTGGGGAAACCGGTTTTACAACCACATAGAAACCAATCAGTTGTTAGACAACCAACTGCGTTTAATTTTGAACGACCTAGATTTTCAAAACCAAGGTTTGCCTCCCAAGTTGATGTGAAATACGATTTGCCAAAATCAGTCACTCCTCATTATTTGCCATATAATCAGATCACTGTGCTTGAAAAACCTCATCATGTGATTGTACCTGGCTCATCTAGGAATAGTTCTAAAGAATCGTATGGGTCAAATGACATGGCTCAAATGACATGGCTCATAATTACTATCTAGAGGAAGCTAAGAAAAAGACACAAGACAAAAATAGGAATCTTAAACCTAGGGAAATGCCTTCTGCTAGAACACACCACTCTCCTAATACTTGTATACCAAAACCTAGGAGCAATAATCAAACGTCTAGGAATTGGCCTGCATCTAAGAGTAGTGAGGAAACGCTAAAAGCTGTGCAAAAAGCAGATCATTCTAGGAATCCTAGTTCATTTTCAGACTCCAAACACTTTGTTTGTTCGACTTGTCAGAAATGTGTCTTTAATGCAAATCATGATGCCTGTATAACAAAATTCTTGAAAGAAGTAAATTCTCGCGTTAAGGTTCAATCCCTTAAGACTAGAAACAGTAACAAACTCGTAGAACCAAAGATTTATACTCAGAAACATGGTAAGCAGATTGCTACAGGACATAGGTTTTCTCCTAATAAGTCTTCCGCTGTGCATGAGAAAATAAACACTCCTAGATCTTGCCTTAGGTGGATACCGACGGGTAGATTTTTTAACACTGTTGGTCTTAGGTGGGTTCCAACTGGAAAGATATTCACCTCTAGCACAACCAAGGTTGACTGTGAACCCCCAAATGGTTCAAATGAAAATATCACTAACCCATATAAATGCGATCAAACTCTTAATGTCCATGTCAGTAATTTTAACTTAAGTGCAGGTACATCTTTCAATCCTAAAACAGAAAGACTCGGAGTTTGTTTTCTGAAAAGAGTGATATATCAAAAACCAAGGCTTCAAGGAATTTACTTATGATAAACATGAACAATGGCGTCTGCAGACAACACTTCAGGCCCCGTTCCTCAAAGAAAAGAAAGTTGTACGCTTCAGTGCACTTTATCTTCAAAAGAAGAGAAATCTTCTTGTTTTCGACCAATCTCATCAACAATGATATGTTCTTACATGCTCGGATATTATTCAAGTGGATCAACGTACATTAACTTGTATTTTAGCTTACTTGGTTAATCAAAAATGGCAAACACATATGCAATTTTTTGAAGGGGAGAATAGTGAGCAAAATATGGTCAAAAGTTGATTGATTTTTCAAATGGTTAAAATGGCTTCTGAACACATCAGTTCAGAACCCGCTCTTCATGAAATGGCTCTTGCAACTATCAGTTCAGGACTTGTGCCAAACCCTCCTCCTTCAACACCGTTTGTACCACCTTCAAGAACTGATTGGGATATTTTTTTTCAACCGTTATTTGATGAATTACTCAACCCTCCATTAAGTGTTGATCGCCCAGCCCCTAAAGTCATTACTCTAATTGCTGAAGTAGTAGCTCCAGAACCCGCTGCTTTAACCGGTTCACCTTCCTCAACAACTGTTGACCAAGATGCACCATCTGCTAGTAACTCACAAACTTCACCTGAAACACAATCACCAGTCATTTCCATAATGTTGAAGAAGAGAATCACGACTTAGATGTTGCACACATGAATAACGATCCATTCTTTGGCATTCCAATTCCAGAAAATGGATTCCTAAAGCATCTTTCTTCTCGACGGTTATACCACCATAGTCATACAGCCTCTCCTAACTCAGAACACGTTACCAAATAGACCAAGGATCATCCTTTAGACAACATCATCGGTGAACTTAGAAGACCTGTTTCCACAAGACTCCAACTCCATGAACAAGCTTTATTTCGTTACTATGATGCTTTTCTATCATCAGTTGAACCTAAGACTTATTGATAAGTGTTAAATACACATATTCAAATATGCTTAAATAGCCCAAACAAACCCAAAACAGACCAAAAACGGCAACAATATGCTTGAATTTGTGTTTTGTGTATGCAGGTACAGATATATCAGAAATCACAAGAAAACTATAAAAAACAAGCAAAACACGGACACGAGAACGGAAGAGTAAACAAAAGCCGGAAGCAAAGCTAGGAAAAATCAAACCCTCAGTCAAAGTGGTCAAATCATGGTCAACAAAAGTCAACAAGACCTAAAATATTCCATTTTAGCCCCTCAACTTTTCAAAGGATACAAAAATAGTCCCTGGGCCTTAATGGGCCTCAAAACCCCAAAATCCCATTCCATAAGCCCAATCCTAGCCCATTCCCTTTTGTTATTAAACTCCAAGGACCAAACTTGTAATTTCCAAAACATTAGTTATAACTAGAAAAGGAGAAAACAAAAGAGAGGGACTGAATTCGTCAAAGGGCCAAAGTTCAAAAATAAGTTACCCGCTTCAGTTATAAAGGCGCGAAACCCTTTTTACTGTTCATTCGTCTCTCCCGTTTCACCAAGCAGTCAAAACAAAGGGCAAATTAAAATCAATGGGCAATTAAGACAATTCAAGAGCTCCTTAACACAAATGAAGGGTCAAATCAGTCTTTATCAGGGGATTACTTAGCTTCACACAAGCTCTAGGCCACGTAAGCTATGGAGAAAGCACAAGGGTGTGTGGGTTTTGCACTAAAGCCTCTCACAGAAGTAACACAAAGGTCACATCAAGGATTGCCAGCTTGGCAATCCATGTGATCCCAAGAAATGATCAAACGGCTTACAATAGCCCTCCAATGATTGGGAATGATGGCAGAGAATTATTAATGCAAGCCAAAGCTAGAATGTTCAGCTTCGGACTATAAATAGACCCTCTCATCACACACACACATGGATGTCCTTTTTCTTTTTCCTTTCTAGATTTATAGCCTAGTATAGTTTTTAAGCTTAATGTAATTTTTAAATCAGTTGTAATTTCTTTTAAGTAATGTAATTCACTCTTTTTAATGAAATTTAGTTTAAGTCAGTTATAAGCTCTCTTTTCTTTTATTCATAAGCTCTCTTAATAAGCCAAATTGTCTCAATAAGCTAATAAGCTCATTTTAAGCTCTTTCAGTCTATAAGCTGAAATAGAGCTTTATTTTTAATTCAGTAGTAATCATATCTAAACCTTAAATCAGTTTAACTTACATTTATCATGGACTGTATTGGATTTGAGCTTATTTGGAAGAGAGATCAATCCTGGAAGGATCTCTATGGACTTAACTCCTAGCTTATTAATAACTAGGAAGCTTGAAGCTGCCCTTTTAGTACCTCTTGTTTTAGCTAGAGGATAATAAGTCTCTCTTTATTTTCCTTGCTTTTTAGCTTAGAAAGTTGTTCTATTGCTTTATATCCTAGATCTGCTTATTTGCTTATTAAGTTAGCTTATTAGTGCTTATTTGTGGATCATATAGCTTAATAGTTCTAATTGTTCATCTGTTTTTGATTTTCTTAGTCTAGATCATAGTTTTTATATAATTTGTCATATAAGTCTAAAAAAACCAAAAATAGTAGAAGATTAGCTTAATCTTAGATTATAGCTTAATACAGTTGTTAATTCATGTTAAGTAAGTTAGTTTTAAGCTATTAAGCATCTGGGTAATAAGTTTTCATCATAGATTTCATTTTAAAACTTTCTCAAACATTTCATTCTGAAAGGGTTGTCTTAGTTTAACTTAATTGACCTGAAAAAGTCAAATCTACTTGGTAAATTTTCTCTAAAAAGCTGAGTTTTCATTTAATAACAAGTTTTAAAAAGATTTTCGATAACATCATTGGTGAACTCAAAAGACCTGTTTCTACAAGACTCCAACTCCATGAACAAGCCTTATTTTGTTACTATGATGCCTTTCTCTCATCGGTTAAACCTAAGACTTATAAAGACGCATTAACTCAATCATGTTGGATAGAAGCAATGAAAGATGAGCTAAATGAATTTGAACGTCTTAAAGTCTGGGAACTTGTTCCTCGTCTAGATAAAGTGATGGTCATTACTTTAAAATGGATTTATAAGGTAAAACTTAATGAAATAGGAGGAATTTTGAAAAATAAGGCTCGTTTGGTTGCTCGTGGTTACCGTCAAAAGAGGGAATTGATTATGAGGAATCCTTTGCTCCAGTAGCTAGACTTGATGCGATTCAAATCTTCCTCGTATATGATGCTCACATGAATATGATCGTCTACCAAATGTATGTTAAGATGACATTTTTAAACGGCATTATGCGCGAAGAGGTTTATGTTAGCCAACGGGACGGGTGTGTGGATCAAGACAATTCGAATCATGTGTACACGCTTAAAAAGGCTCTCTATAGGTTGAAACAAGCTCCTCGCGCGTGGTATGATCTATTGTCAAAGTTTCTACTCTCTCAAGAATTCTTTAAAGGAATCATGGATCCCACATTGTTCATCAGAAGACAAGGCAAATATATTCTCCTGGTACAAATCTATGTTGATGATATAATCTTTGCGTCTACTACACCTGAACTATGTGACCAATTTTCCAAAATAATGTGTTCTAAGTTTAAGATGTCAATGATGGGCAACATATCATTTTTTCTAGGACTACAGATTTCACAAAAGTCTCAATTGCGTCTTTTTTAAACCTGTTCTTAAATATGCTCTAGAATCTTTGAAAAAATATTATATGGAATCTAGTAACCCCGTGGATACTCCTATGGTGGAGAAATCCAAACTGGATGAAGATATATAAGAGAAAGCCGTTGACCCTACACACTATCGTGAAATGGTTGGAACCCTTATGTATCTCACAGCCAGTAGACCAGACCTAACATTTGTTGTATGCATGTGTGCACCACACGGTATCAGGTAAGCTACCGAAGAGCACTTACATACTGTAAAAAAGAAATTTTAATACCTAAGAGGAACGTTAATAGGGACTCTGTATCAAAAGGATTCTTTATATTGCTCTAATAGCTTATGTAGCCGCTGATCTATCGCGGGTTTGCCAGATACTAACGAGTACATCTGGGTAGTATGCAATTATTGGTAGAAAGGCTTGTTAGCTAGTCATCAAAAAGGAAGAAAAGCGCTTCGATATCTAGTATGGAAGCTGAATATATAGCCTTGTCTGGCTGTTGTGTTCATATCCTTTGGATGAGATCACAGCTTACCGACTATGGCCTTGGATTTAATAAAATTCCAATGTACTGTGATAACAAAAGCGCTATTGCCTTATGCTGCAACAATGTTCAACATTCTCGATCAAAACATATTGACATCAGATTCCACTTCATAAAAGAGCAAGTTGAAAATGGAGTAGTAGAGCTTTACTTTGTCAATACGGAGTATCAGCTAGCGGACATCTTCACTAAAGCCCTTGGCAGAGAAAGAATTGAATTTCTTATCAACAAGCTGGGAATGCGAAGTTTTACGCCGGAGACCCTAAAACAATTGGCAGATGAAGCTGAAGAATAGTGGTGGTACCTATTCAAATATCCTGTATATAGTATGTATATATAGTAAAAACCAAAAAGATTTTTCATTTTCAGAAAACCTTTATAAAAACAAAATACAAAAATATAAAATCTTTAAAACCAAAGAAAAAATTAAAAAATGAGAAAAATATAAAAAGAGGTAATAATGGCATGTCTTCTGAAAATCGATAACATTTACGGTCTTAGAAATGTCATTTAATAATGATACGAGGCTGTAAATGAAGTTCGAGCAGAAGTTCAAAAGTTTTCAAAACATGCCAATATGGCTTGCTATTATTTCAAATAGCAACCCGGTCATCATCTTAAAGGCAAGTATTTCAAAAAGAAAACTTGACCTCATAACGGGAATTTATTCTCGGGCATGGTCTACTTTATGACCATGCAAAGGCTTGTGTTTACTTTGCAACACAACCCGTGCTTCCTATATAGAAATTAGAGTACGTGTCAGTGCATTTATTTATAACAATAAGAGAAATCTTATTTTTATTGGTAAAAAGTTGTCTTCATAATGAATCGGTTTTTTAGTAATCACACCCCCCCCCATAAAGATTTTCAAAGTCAATTCGGACCACTTATAACAATGACAAAATACTCTTTATATAGATTTGGGTTCATTATTTGAGGGGGAGAAAGTGTCATCAAATAATCTTTTTAAACGGTCTTTCAAAATAAGTCATAGATTAAACGGATAAAGTTTTTGATAATGACGGATCACAATTTAAAAGGAAGTTAATTTATATTAACTACAAAGGCTTTTGATGTCATTTGTTTCAAACTTTAGGGACTTATTTGTACTTTGAGACTTAGTATATGATTCAGGCTTTAAAAATACATTCGATCAATTATTACCAATACACCTCATTGTTGGTAATAGACTTAGGAACTGCTTGGTATTCTTTCTTTGGTCATGTTGTGTTGCTGCATTTTTAGGGTTATTTGTTGGTTTAGAATTTTTATTTGCATCTCGAAAAGTGTTTGGTTGGAAAGTTTTAGGGTATGGTGTGATTTTAGTCTATAGCTGTTTTATGCTGTCAATTATGGGCAGTAGATTATTTCAGTGGCTGATGAGTGGGCCAATTTATATTTCGTGAATAATGTCTCATGATGTGAACATAAACTCTCCAGCGTATTTTGTTAGTTCATGTCTTCCCACTATTTCATTGCACACCCTACGTTTGGATTATTACATATTCCTATTGACAATATGCGTCCTCGATTGGTTGGAGGATCGGCTGAAGCGTATTTGGGCGTTCAATCGCATGGAGGGTGGGTCGTGGATAGTGGCAGTCGTTTCACTGCCTAGTACTATGGGTTTGGCTGGGTGTATTTGGAGGGTATCAATTGGATAGCGATTGTGTCTTGGATGATCTGTTAAGGGGGTAGATTTGTGGGGGTGTTGGTGGGGTGAGGGTGGGGTGGGTGAGATTTGTGTGTCGTGTGACGTGTGTGTGTGGTGTTCAGGGGAGGTGTGAGTGTGGGTTGTGTGTGTGTGTGTGTCGTGTGTGATATAATATACTATACTATTTATATTATATTATTTATGTAATATATATAATCCAGATCGATTGAGAAGGTTTTTATTTTGAGAAGATTGAGAAGGTTTTCAAAAATGATAGATTTTTACTTTGATTTCAAGTTTTCAGCGTAAACTCATTTTATGTGAGTATAATCAAAAATGTGTAAAAAAATCGAATCAATGTTAAAAAATATTCGTTTTTGCAATTTAAGTAAAAATTACTAATCTTCTTACATAATAAGATAGTCTTTACCATAACTCGATTTTTTAGAATGATTTGTGAATCAAATTTGTGATTTTATAGCTTTGAATTCACTATATAAATGGATGCTTTAACTTATGTTGTCATAGGTTCTTAATTATGAATCAATGTGCTCTAACGTAGATTTCTCTATTCTTCTCAAAACTATAATAACCTTTCTCATCGGAACCGGTAGCCTATATAATCCGGTATCGGATTGAGAATGTTTTTATTTGAGAAGATTGTCGAGAAGGTTTCAAAAATGATTTAGATTTTTAACTTTGATTCAAGTTTTTCCAGTGGTAAAATCATTTTAATGTGATTATAAATCCAAAATGTGTAAAAACAAATTCGAAAATGAATGTAAAAAAAATCTCGCTCGATTTTGGATATAAAATACAATACTGGAATCTTCTATACAAATTTAAAGAATCATTGCCATAACTCGATTTTAGTATTGATTTGTGAATCAAATTTGTTATTTATAGATTCGATTCACTATTAAATGACGTTTACTTGTGAATCAAGTCAAAAATATGAATCAATTTGCTCCAAACACGAAGATTCTCAATCTTTCTCAAAATAAAAATCTTTTTCATGGGATCCGGGCATATTTTATATATTGATATATATATATATATTATACTATATATATATTTTATATATTATATAGATATATATATTACTGTGTTAGTTATGAAGTTATTAATTAAATTAACGAAGAGGCTTTAAATAAAGATTGTGTTGATTATGTACTGTATATATCTTATGGAAACAAGTTTTGAATCTGTTGTTTTGCAAGTTTATTGGTAGGAAGATGATGATGTTGCAAGAGGTAAGGTTAATTATGTCATTTACCAGTTTGCAATTTAAATTTCTTTGACATGTTATTTGTGAACCAAACACATAACGAGATTTAAAAAGCAAGACTGAGAAATTTCCAGCACATAAGATTTCTAGCAATTTTAATTTCCCGCATTTCAAATTCGCGAACCAAACGCCCCCTTATAGTTTTAAATGCCTTGAAGTTGATTCTTACGGAATAGATTTAAGCTTATTAATTCTTTGAACACGATCTCAAGTATATGTGCGTATAAGGTTTTGGCTGATTCCGAGGTATCGAAACCAGCAAGGGGAAGGAGTAGACACACTAGAACGTACAACAAGTACACGTGATAGAGTCCATAGCCTTCTTTGATTTTAGGCCATTCCGGGAAGAAAAATGTCATAACTGCAGAGAAAATCAGTGTTTTAACTTGTTACTTTTGGGTGCACTATTTCATCCACATGGGAAAGAGATATCTTGTTATTTTTAGTATGCATCATTTGAGATACCATGGGGAAGTGTTGTAAGAAGATTTATTCTAAATTGAGAAGATTGGTTACTGATTCAATAAATGCTTCCTCAAACGGTTAATCACTAAGGTTATTTTTAAAAGAGAGTAGAATTAGTTGACAAAAGAGGTACACATAGGTTTGATACGTATGATGATTCCTTAAGTTTTTCAGTATTCTGCAGAAAGAAATGAGTACATTCGGGACTTAGTTGACTTAGGTGTTATCATTTCGAATACTTAAGAGGGGATAACTATGATAACCGGTAATATTCCCAGGGCTAAGTATAATAAAATATTATAGTTTTGTATGTTGATGTCTTTCGACCTTGTCAGTTTTCCTAATGAAAGCTGAAAAGTTGACTTATGTTGTCTATTTTGCGTAAAAGCGGTTTCGGTTTAACCGG
>BQNB010139145.1:0-17598 GCA_026074375.1 Tanacetum coccineum
GTTGGTCTCCAAATCTAGCTTGCTGAGGACTTAACAGCATTTTCCCCATTTCCCTTAGCAGCACTAACTATTGCTTTTGACCCAGCAGTAGTTACATTGTTAACCTTAGCAGTTTTAACCTTTTCATTAAGATTATTAGTTTTAGCTGCTGATTTTTGGTTAAAAGCCCTTCTTACTGGTGAATGTGCTTTAAAATAAGAATATGTTGCGGGTAATGCATCATTCTCTTTTGGTTTAGGGGCAGCAATATTAACAGGCTTGTCAGTACTAATTGATGTTGCTGCTCTTGAAGAGCTTTGCTTAGCAGTATTAACTGGTACTTGTCCTGACTTTGTTACAACTGCTGTTGGAACAAAATTCCTTTTAGAATGTGGGTGAGTAAATTTAGTTTGGTGGTTCACCCTCTGAGCATTGTTCCATACTGGTCTAATTTCCCTTTGACCAGTAACCCTTCCCTTATTATTCAACACTAGTTTTTTTACCATTTTCTTGTCATGAAAATCACAGTCTTTGATTAAATGGTTGAAACTCCCACATACAAAACAAGCTTTCTTTATAAACTCAAAACCATTCCCTAGTTTCTGACACTAGTACAAATCTGGGATTTCGTCACACATGTTGTTTTTTGAACGGCCACACAATCAGATATTTATGTGACTAAATGTACAAGAATAAAATAAACAGCCACACTTGAACTCATTTTGTGTGACCATTTTGGAATTTCATTGTTACACATTTGAATATTTATGTGACTAGAGGTAACTGGTAATTTTTTGTTGATTATTTAGTCACTTATAATTTGGGACGTGTGACAGATACAAATAAGTTTGAAACATTAGTCACACTATATATATACATATGTGACAAATATATGTCACACAATTGAACAGTGTGACCAAAATCCATATATGGTCACATGAAGTAATTGTGTATGTGGCTAAATCATATAGTCAAGTTTGTCACACATTATTTAAAAGTGACTGCTATTTTTTGCTGAATATTTAGCCACATATGAATTTGAAATGTGTGACAACTGAAAAGTAAGTTTGAAGCATTAGTCACGATATACATTTAAAAGTGACAAATATATGTCACACACTTGAACAGTGTGACCAAATGTCATATATGGTCACACTAAACCATAGACATACATGATTAAGTGTAACCAAAATTCGATACATATGGTCACGTAAGTTAATATGTGTGTCTAAAGTTTAGTGTGTGTTTGCTTGCCAAAACCTAATGTGTATAGTCACATTTAATTGTAGCATGATCATGTGACTATAGGCTTTACAATAGTCACACCATATCACAAATGTGTATCTAAATTATGTTTATGGCCACATTATAAGGGTATTATATGTGACCAATACATTCAAAATAGTCACATTGTGAAATATTCATGTGACTATTATTTATAGCAAAATGTGAACTCAGTTATCATTAACCTTGATATTAGTCACATTGAGTGTTTGTGTGACTAAATTCAAGATGTTATATATGGTCACATGAAGTATTTATTTAGGTGTCTAAATCATAGAGTCATATTTTGTCACACATTATTTAAGTGTAGTCACAATTCGATACATATGGTCACACATTTCTGATAACTTATGTAATTTTGAGGGGTTAGATATGGGATTTTATAGTCTATCTAGTTTGAGTCTAATTTGATATTCACTGCATGAATTGAGTTCAGACTATTAGTTTGAGTCTAATTTGATGTTGAACCCAATCCTAGATCGATTCCTTAGCTTGTAAAGAGTATGTTACCTTGGATAAATCCAAACTAACAATGATAGAAACTTTGTTAATACTAAAGAGTATGCGGAATCTACTCTTCAATACTTTAGAAGAATCAATGAAACAGTAACAATGAATGAACAATAAGAATAACAAAAAGCTCCAATATATTAATACGATCACTCTTAATAGTGATAGGGTTTACAAACAACCTTGAAGCTCTAACTATGAATTCAACTATATGAATGAGATCTCTATTTGATACGTGCTAAACTAGATACCCTAGGGTCTCCTTTTATACACCAAGGAACCCTAATAGGTTTACAAAACGTATTACTAATCAAAGCTTATCTCTTCCTATTCGATCTCATCCATAACTGATAAGCAGTACTAACTGATACATAACAGCACTAACTTATACAAAACAGTACTAACATACTAACAGTACTAACTTACAAAGACAGTATTAATATTTACTCTAACAGCACTAACTACTTGGAGTAAATTCTTCAAAACTTCAGCAGCAGCAAAATCTTCAACTAGCAGCACTAATCTTTAACTGACAGTAGTAACTCTGAACCAACAGCAGAAACTCCAAAACTAATATGAAGCCTTTAAATCCCAACAATCCCCCCTAAACTTGATATTTACCTTGTCAATCATCAAGTTTCTTCATATGCAACATCTTGATCATGAGGAGGATGTATCCAAACACATCTTTACTTCACATTTCATCTATCTGCTTCTGAATAAACCTAAGTAAGTCAAAAGCAGCTTCACTTTCAGATTCAGCTGTCAATCTCAAAACTAACATCTTCTCAAGAGTTTCTTTTGTAAGTGGATACTTTCTTTCTGCTAGCATGTGAAACTCAGTACCATCTTCTAGCATCAAAATATGAACTCCACAGTTTTCATACAAATTCCAGACTGTAGTTAGAGGGTGCCATTCTGATCGTGTTATTTCTTCAGGTCTTATATTTATTTATATCTGCTGTTTTGTATGAAAACGTTGATTATCGTTTTATGTTTTGCTCTTACATATTATATTTTTATAGATACTGTAGCTCTGAATTTACGCTGTTTAGAGTCCTTTATACCGGAGATCATGTATTGAGTTATGGAAACACTGCGTAAAAAGGCCCATCTTCTGCGGGACCTGTTTATTAATTCGTATGAAGTCAGATAAACAAGCTAAGAGTGTATAAAGTGTCGACGAGATTTTAAACAAGGTCTGGGCTGACATATATGCGAAAGGAACCATTACAAGTCCACTTGATCTCGAAGTTTCTATCTTTAAGCAGCAAGAATTCAGATGGATTTGAGCACTCAAAATGTAAGTGAATCTGATTTTTCTAGTTATGGGTTTTTTTTTCTTATATGAAGGATCCTTTATGTTTCTCTATTATATAGCTAGTGGACTGAGATAAAGAAACAAAGAAAAAGAGCCAGAAAAGATGGATGATGGGCTCTATAGTGTTGATGATGGAACGTTGTACACTCTAATGTGCCACATATGATATGACTTGAATGACATGGATATTTATCTGGAGTTATTTAATAATGATTAATGTATTTGTTTGAAGAGGTTTTGCTCTTACCAAAGATCAAGTGAATCATGTATTGAAGCTTTGGACTTCCTTATTGGAGGCAAATGTCTATGTTCACCTTATCTACATGAAAAATTATGTTTAATTGTAGAAGAGGTCGAGAATCTACTTGTGGTGCAACCAGAATTGAAGGTGATAGTGTGAGCCAGGAGCTGATAGTGTTACTTTTTATAATAGTCAAACAGGAAAAACGCAGATTGCTATGGTGATGATATGTTTCACAAAAAGAGTAGATTAAAGAAGGTAATTATGTGTAAATGGTGGTACTTTACCAAAGAAGATTGGTTCAAGAGTTGAAAAAAAGATGTTAAGTATCTCAGGTATTTGGGAATTTACGAGCCTGCGTTGGTGTTGTATATGAGAATGTCTTCCAGATAGTGCACAGAGTTTTTGGTAAGTATACTTGACTTTTTTCATGCCTCCACAAATTTGATTTGTATACAATCAAGTGCTATTGCTGAGCCAGTTGTGTGGGATTTTATTACAAGGCGTAATGCAACTCTTAGACCACGTATTGTTCATTGTTGATGGCACCATGAAGCCAAGTTTCCAAAACATTGTGTCGTTTCATCATCTCATGTTTGAATGTAACGTATAGCCGTGTGCTTTCACGCCTTGAAATGAAATTATCTCATATTTTTTCTTGTTCTTTTATAATCCTACAAGCAGGTGATTCTCATGAACTCCACCCGTGGAAAAACCGGAAAAATTTTGCTAAATTTAAGAAAGAAGAGGGAGAGTTATCACCTAATGTTTATTTTGATGAGGCTGATTTGGCTGCATATGGTGATCATAATGGGTCAAATGCTAAAGTAAAACATAGCATGGAGTTTGTGCGTGTTGATGACGAGGACAAGTAAAAAATGTTCTGGAAAGGTTGGTGACGATGTGTCAGGCAGATGAAGTAACGAAGATCATGAAGATGGAGATCGTGATGATCTTGATGGTAAAGCAGAAAGCAAAGGAGAGGCCGAGCGGATAAAGGATGTAAACTTTATTAGTGCAGATGGCACATATTCAGATCATATTTTGCTAAGTGCAAAACCACTGGCAAAACGTGTGGCTTCTCCATTACATGATGGTGGGAAAAAAGATTGCAACGTTTTCTATGGAAATGAATCATTTTACGCGCTTTTTCGGCTCCACCAAGTAAGACTACAGTTTGCTTAATTCCTTTTCTTCAAATCAAGATTATCTGTCTAGATTTTTAGTGGTATATTTTTGGCAGGTATTATATAACAGGCTATTGTCAGCCAAAGTCAATTCAACATATGCTGAATCAACATTAGTACTGCTCCTTGAAAATTAGTGTTGCCTTTGTACTGCTCCTTGATAATTAGTACTGCTCTCTGCTAATACAACATTAGTACTGCTCCTTGAAAATTAGTGATGCCTTTGTATGTTAATGTTGTCCGAATATCCTTTAAGACTGCCAAGTTTACATTAGTACTGCTAAATGTGGTTAATGTTGTTTGGGCTCAAAGAAAAATTAGTGTTGCTCAATGAATTAAGACTGCTTGACTTACCGGGGTGAGTCCCCTTTACCCAAAAAATATGTTAATTATATGCTAAGTTATATTGACGAGATATTGTTTCACTAGCACCTTAAACGCTAAGTTTATGGAAATACTTGTGAATTGGAATTGTAATGATTGATGATTCTGGTTGTTTACTGTAGGTCAAAACCCGGCTCGAGAGTGAAAAAGATATCCGGTTAGGGGACTGGAAAGCTGTTGAGATTGAAATCTTAAATGTTTTTCAATTGCTCACTGCCAAACCGGTTGTTTATCTGGTAAAACCATTTGTCTTTTGAATGTGCATATGTATTCTTATATATACCGTACCATTGTCTATGATTCTCTTGATGTATATGTATGCATGTTGGAATGGGAATGAAGGTAGCCAGATAAGGTTAAATAACCTCTTATAAGTCGGGTCTCTTTTAGAATAAGAGAAATGATTGTACTATGACGATTAACTCTTGGGAAGATAAATATCTAGCATTTTTCAAACTTTCGTGATATATAGGCCTTTCATCATACCATATATGATATAACACATGTATATCTATGCATGAACATTCTTTAAACTTTCGTGATATATGGACATTCTTCCAGGAAAGTCGACAAGGTACACAATTTAGAAAACTGCTTTCACATAATATACTTGCATCAAATCCTGGATTACCATTATGATTAAGGTTATTCATATTCTTATACATAATATCCGGTGCAATTTATCCCACTAGACAATAACTTCGCATAAATTTGACTTAGTTGTGATATTAGAAATAGAGTGTAAATAACTTTTGGAAACAAGTGTGTAATTGTGTGCACAATTTATTGGTGAATTTTCCCTCTCCTACTATTAATACTACACTGTCCCAATACTCTCTATCTCATCCAGTATTTCACTCAAATTCTTGTCAAATTATCCTCCTTGGTTGTTTGAAGATTTTAAGATTAGAAGTTTCAAATCATTGGTGTGATCATAGTAATTATGTTATTGCTTTATTTGGAGTATGATACGTGTTCATCTTGGTGTTCATTCTTCTTCATTCTAGTAAGGTTAGCATTTTACTTTTTTTATGTTTTTGTCCTAATTAATTAGAACAAGAACATTAGAACATGAATTGATGGGTTTTTCTTAATTAAAACTAGAGAATTTTGGGTTGTGTTCAAAGATCATAACTCAATGATAAAAAATAGTTTTTTATTATGTTCTGAGTTAAAGGGTAGCAAATAAGAATATTCTTTCGGTAAATCCGGCTCAAGTTAATTGGAGATAGGGAATGTCAGTTTTTTCGAATTTACAAGAAAAAGTGTCGTTCTGGAAATCAAAATTCCGAAAATTTTTACTTTTAGGGTTTGAATTTTAATAAAATCACCATAAGATTTGAGGGCTAATTTTTGGATTATTTAAACTAAGTTATATGTGTGACTTGTGGATTTTTCTTTTAATTATTTAAGGGGTTTATCTTTGGTCAAATTAGAGTATAACTTTTCATAAATTTTCTGCCAGTCAGTTTTGGACTGTTTTGACTTAAACAAGGGTCAAGGGACACTTAAAATTCGAATTGCATTATATTTTATTTTTATGGGGACACATTAGGACATACCATAGGTGACCTGTGATTTTTGGTTTGAATTTTTTAAAGATGGTTTGAATGAGTTTTTAAGTCAGAAAGTCATGTTATTTAACTAGAAATGGTAAAAGTTATTTAAGCACATCATTGATATGATATAACTTTGAAACTTTTGGAGAGTGTCACATCGTTATTAATAAAGTTTAAATTATAAGTAATATTCTTGTTGAGTTGGTGACCTGGGAATAATCTCGTCACATTTGTGGTCTTTCATTCATTCAAATAAGGTACGGATTCTGAAATATTTGTATACGTCTTTGAATTATCGGTAGGATATTCAGTCCTTTCTGTAAGGAATTCTTATCTTTTCAATGATTCATCCCAGAACTGCTAGCTTCACCATTTTTACGTGTCTTTGCCATGATCCTTTACATGTTTGATTTCAAGATTATTCTATTGCCCGAGCTCTCTATATACGCGATGACATGATTTAAATGACTTACACATAGTCATGGTGGTACCATGTCTTGACAACATGAGGCACCTGTGTCACGGACTCTCTTTGAGTTGAGAGTGATTTCCACGCGAGTCCCTTTTATGTTTCAGATTATTTTCATGTTTGGCCATAATTTAATCAGGGGCGTATGGGTGATCATAGTTTACCATGTTTTCAGTGCATGGTGATTGGTTGGTGTGTGTCTATCATCCTTCACATTGGAGATGATCCCTACCCAACCATTATTATTAAAGAGGTCACCCCTCTATTACATGTTGAGGCAGGATCCCTCTCTTATAAGCCCATTTCTTGGGTTGATTCACGACATTATTATTATGAATGTATGATTATATGAGCTCGTGGGCATTCCTTATTATTTATGCTGTATATTAATGATATTTCAATGGACTTCCTTACTTCGTCATTACCATCGCTTTAATGTTTAATTTCTAGTCTCATGAGCATTCTCCACGGTTTCCTCATGGACCTTTTTGAACTTTCTACCTACTTTGTATTTAATATCCAGGATTCATACTTATTAATTAAATTGTTATTATAATCCGTTAACTAAGCGTTATGATAAGCCTGTATTTTCTTTCTCTTTCCCTTATACGGCTGGTAATCTAGAGGGAGATTGGGCATGAGAGAGTGTGTGCTTAGGAAGTGACCTATTTAGCTTCCTTTCTTTTATATCGCAGACATTTTGATGTGCTATACTATCTTGGACACATGTTTCGTCCTTTAGACTTCTTTTACGTTATTCATGTTGATCTCATATTGGGAAGCCTGATGTTTGATTCAGCTCCTGCCCCCCTTCCATCCTTGTCTATGTTATCATTTATGACTTTATGCCTTTATTATGCTTTGATATGACACCATGATTATGACGTTTCGGCCTCCTTTCCAGAGTGGGTCGTTACAATTATGGTATCAGAGCTAAAGGTTTCGACCTGTAGGCTCTAAAACTTGACCTGTGAGGATTGGGTAGATATTAGGTTCTTTTAGAATCGACGTTTATCTTCTTTCGCGTTTTGACCTTCTAACCGTTTAACCGTTTAACCCTCTTTGTAAATAAGATGGTTAACACTCGTACCGATGCTGAACTCGCTGCGGCCGTTCAGGCAGCCGTGGATGCCATGATCCCACATATTCGCGAGCAGGTTCCCTAAGAGTACCGCAATGGTGCTGGAGGTTCGGTGGGTAATCTCCACAAGTCATATCAATATCTTGGGCTGAACGCTTTAATAAGCAAAAGCCCCGTTCGTTCGAGAAGGCAGTAGCTCCTGTTGACGCTGAGAACTGGATCTCCCATATGGAGAAGATCTTCGATGTGATGGATTGTGAGGATGCTTTTAAAACAAGGTTGGCTGTGTATAAGTTCGAGGGTGACGCGTTAGCTTGGTGGAAGGCCTATAAACAGGCCAAAGGAGGAGATGTGTGGGTCAACACTTTGACTTGGGCAGCTTTCAAGGAACTGTTCTTTCTTCAGTTTTTCCCTCGAGCCGAGCAAGAGCGCTTGAAGAAGAGAGTTACCATTCCATACGCAAAAGGGCGAATGAGAATAGTACCGAGTACATGCAGCGTTTCCTTCGATTAGCTGGTTTTCTTGGGCAGGCTGCTGGCACTGCAGAAGAGCAGGCGAAGAACTATCGTTGGGGTCTTCACAAGTCGATCCTCGACCATGTCATGTGTCTACCGTTTACGGATGTTGCCCAGGTTGCGGATGCTGCTCGCAACTTAGAGATCCTTCGTGACAGGGAGGATTATGATAGGTCTGAGCAGTCGAACAAGAGGTATAAGAGTGAGGTCCCAGTCATCAGAACCGACCCACTCAGAGACGTAGTTATACGGAGTTACGGTAAGATTAATGACCGCCATGGATCAACAGGAAGGGAGGTTGGGTCGTTAACAACTACAATCAACAACAACTATAACAAACATACTTCTTCAGCGGCAATAAACAGGAGTTCCGGTGCTGGGACACGGACCAAAGGAACAGAGGTGTCAGCAATTCATCACGATCTACCTTTTCTGATTCCCAGCTAGTCTAGGGTACACCTATGTGGGTTATACTCACCTGTTTGTGCCACGTGTGACGGTAGACACTCAGGAGAGTGTCGTCGTGACTTCTTCGTACTTGCTTCAAATGCGGCCTGGCTGGTCATCTTCAGCGGGATTGCAAGGAAGTTCCTGGGGCAGGTACGTCTGGTCATGCCAACAGAAGCCATGATGCATCCGCCGTGTCTTTGACACTTACACAGGATCAGGCCGCCATATACTTCTAGGTACAATCATGTACATTATTTATTCTTCGGTAGAGCAGTGTTGTTTTATTTGATTCGGGTGACACATTCCGTGATATATACCCTCGTTGCCTCATGGTTTTTACTATGAACCCGTATACTTGATCATGTATTATGTATATCCACGCCTCTGAGGACTCGCTCTATTACCATGTGTATGGAGATCTGCCTCATACAGTTTGATGGACAAGATTCGTTCAGTTAATGCACTTTACCTTAGACATGCAAAAAATTAAAAAAAAAATTTGCGAGTTTGACATGATTATGGGTTATAGAATGGTTAGCAGTTACACGTGCTTCGGTTGCTGCATTTGCGTAGTGTTATATTCAGGTTGACATTCATGCTCCTGAGTTCATTTTCAGGGTTCCTTCCGGGGAAATATATGAGTTGTTAAACCCTTAAATTTTGTTTTCTATTTCGAGGACGAAAATTTTTTTTTTTTTAGAGGGGAGAGTTGTAAAACCCCGCATTTTTGAAATTGAGTTTTTCATTTCAAATATTAATTTTGAAATATAGACCTATGGTATATGTAAGAATTTGAAAATAAAACCTTAAGTTATGGATTTTGGAAATTATGGTTATTTTGGTATAAAGTATTTAAATAATAAAAGATTTTTTTTTTTAGTAGATAAGCATTAGTTATTTGGGAAGTAATTATTTGTTTATATCTTAGAAGGGTAAATTTGACTTTGTTGTGATAATTATGAGAATAGGAAGTGTAAATTACTTTTGGATACAAGTGTGTAATTGTTGCACTATTAATTGGTGATTATCAGTCACCACTATAAATACTACACGTCCCCAAAATCTCTCTCTTCAGTATTCACTCCAATTAACTCTGTCATATTATCATCATTGTTGTTTTGAAAATGTTAAGATTAGAAGTTTTTAATTCATTCGGGTGTTACTAGTAATAAAGTTCTGTATTCTATTTGGTGTATTGATCCGTGTTCATCTTGGTGTCATTCTTCTTCATCTAGTAAGGTTAGCATATTAAATTTTTATGTTTTTGATCATAATTAATAAGAACAAGAACATTAGAACATGAAATTGATTGGGTTTTTCTTAATTAAAAACTAGGCAGAATTTTGGGTTGTGTTCAACAGATCATAACTCAATGATAAAAATAGATTTTATTATGTTTCTGGAGTCTAAAGGGTAGCAAAACGAATTACTTTCTGTAAAATTGGCCTCAAGTCAATTGATGGTATCGGGAAGGTCAGTTTTTCGATTTTACAAGAAAAAGTGTCAGTTCTGGAAATCAACTCCGAAAATTTTACTTTTTAGTGTTTGAATTTTAATAAAATCACCATAAGGATTTGAGGGCTAATTTTTGAATATGTTAAACTAAGTAATATGTGTGACCTCTGTGATTTTTCTTAATTATTAAGGGGTATAACTTGTCTAATAGGACGTTAATTCATAAATTTCTGCCCAGTCAGTTTTGGACTGGTTTTGATAACTAGGGTCAAGGGACCATCTTTTATAAATTCGAATTTGATTAAATTGATTTTATGGGGAACATTAGACATCATCTCAGTTGACCTGTGTTTTTTGGTTGAATTTTTATAGATGTTTTGAATGAGTTTTTAAGTCAAGAATGTCATGTTTAATCTTACCTTGAAAATTGTAAAGTTATTTAAGCTTCATTTGAATGATATAACCTTTGAAAACTTTTGGGAGAGTCAATCGTTAATTTAATTAAAAGTTACATTATAGGTATATTCTTCGTAGAGTTGGTGACTATTCGGATTAATCTCCGTCTATTTGTGGTCTTTCATTCATTCAAATAAGGTACGGATTCTGAATACTTTGTATTCGTCTTTGAACTATCGGTACGGATATTCCGTCCTTTCAGTAAGGACATTCTTTCTTTTCATGATTCATCCCCAGAACTGCTATGCTTCCCATTTCTATGTCTTTTGCCATGATCCTTTACCTGTTTGATTTCAAGTCTTATTCTACTTGCCTGAGCCTATATATACCGACACAGACCATGATGATACATGACTTACCACCCTAGTCATGGATTGGTACCATGGACCGTGACACATGTGGCACCTGTGTCAGGACTCTTTGCGTTGAGAGTGATTTCACGCGGCGTCCCTATTCTTGTTTACCAGTTTTATATTTCATGTTTGGCATTATTATTCAGGGGCGTATGGGTCATCCTAGTTTACATGGTTTTAACGTTAATGGTGATTGGTGGTGTGTGGCTCTACATCCCATCACATTGGAGCTGATCCCTCACCCATATTATTATAAGAGGTCAACCCTCTTTTGCATGTTGAGGCAGCCCCTCTATTATATTGCATGTATTCCGACATTATTATTATGACATGTATGATTATATGAGCTCGTGGGCATTCCTTATTATTTATGTTTATACTATCCATGATATTTCATGACATCTTTACTTCGTATTACCATGCTTTACATGTTTATTTCCTATTCTTCATGACGCATTCTCCAGGTTTCCTCATGGACACATTTTGATCTTTCAGCTAATTGTATTTACTAGCCAGGGATTATACTTATTATTTACATTGTTATTTATTTACGTTTCAATGAGCGTTATGCTCAGCCGTATTTTCTTTTCTTTCTTATAGGCAGGTATCTAGAGGGAGATGGGCATGATGTGAGTGTGTGCTTAGGAAGTGACCTTTTTTAGCTCCTTCTTTATAATGCAGACATTTTGACTGTGCTAAACTATCTTGGACACATGTTTCGTCCTTTAGACTTCTTTCGTTTTCATGTGGGTCTCATATTTGGGAGCGATGTTTGATTCGGCTTCTTGTTTTGACTCGTTTTTGGGTCAAACAGACTCCGTTTTCGGTCTAGTCTTTTTCATTCTTCGTTATTTGACCCGTAGAGTAGTTTAGAAGTGAAAAATTTTCCGTAGGGTTATTTTTAAAGATTTTAGGTTTTCCCCCTTTTGTTCGGGATTCGGGCCTTCGTTTTCTAGTTTAATTTCATAATTTTTAGGTTTTTCTTAAACGTTTTAGTCCGTTATTGTTTAATTTGACTTTTTCAACTTCCCAAACTCATTCCTTCCTTCAAACTCAAATCTTCGATCGTATCGATTTACCATTCCAGCCTCGTTGGGGATTTACGACCCGGGAAAGATCTATACTACTTCTCGGTATCATTGACTCTGCTTTTAGACTATTCTTACTATATATTTGATATTTTATTATATTATATATATTTTAAGGTGTAGTCAGAGCGGATCATTGCAGCTATATTTTGGACTCTTGGTATTCGTTGGGTAATATCTTTTATATTTGGACGAGATGACAGCAATAGCCAAACTTCAATAACAATTCACAGGACACGTCAGATACTATTGTAAGTGTTTCAAGTATAATTAAGAGCATTATAGCTCTTATTATTTGATTAGCATGTCTCTATTGAAAACACATGTATACTGTTACATTTTGGGAGTGTAGCTCACATGGTAGAGCGCTCGCATGGTAGAGCGCTCGCATTGCATGCGAGAGTCACGGGGTTCGATTCCCCGCATTTCTATATTATAAAATTCATGTGGCCATTGGGGGAACAATAGTCACACAAAATACATATTAACTTGAATTTAAAAAGCATATGGTTACACTTATTAACACTTTTGGCCACTTTTTGCTTGCTTATATGTGACTAAATCCCCACAAAAAACATGCTTTGTGTGACAAAATCATAGCAAAAGCCACACAAACATAAATATCAGGTGGCCATTGGATGAACAATAGTCACACAAAATACACATTCACTTGAGTTTACAAAGCATATGGTCACACTTATTAACGCTTTTGGCTACTTTTTGGTTACTTGTATGTGACTAAATCCCCACAAAAAACATGCTTTGTGTGACTAAATCATAGGAAATGCCACACAAATGTAAAGATCATGTGGCCAATGGTGAACAATAGTCATACAAAATACACATTTAGTTGAGTTTACAAAGCATATGGTCACACCTATTCACACTTTTGGCCAATTTTTGATTACTTATATGTTACTAAATCCTCATAAAAAACATGATTTATGTGACTAAATCATCGTAAAGGCCACATTTATTATATATTCATGTAGCCATAAGATGGGCAATAGTCACACAAAATACAAATTTACTTGAATAAATCATCTCAAATGTCACATATATTATATATTTATGTGGCCAAAGGACGAACAATAGTTACTCTTCAAAAACCATCGTGTGACTAATAAAGTTTTTTAAACGGTCACTATTACAGATTAATCCAACAAAACTTGTGCCTAATTTGTCACACATATTCGGGTGTTTGGTCACTCTTTTTCAATGGACATAGCCACGAAACCCTACGGTGTCGTATGTGACCTACTATGACGCGAGTTCTTTTCGTGACAAACCCGCAAAAAAAACACGTGTGACCATAAGTATTTTGTCACAAAATTATTGGAGTGACCAATACCATTTTATTGTACCAGTGGTGCTGTAGAGTGAAATTTTACAGACATCTGTAAATTCCCATCTAATCTATACTCTTCTTATAAAGAGAGTTTTTTTTACTCCCTAATTAATTTTTTCTATACAATAATCAATTAGTCAGTGGCATAGATAAAGTTCAACAATAGGCCATAGAAAATAATCCTTATAATTTATTTAAGTGCAAATTTTTTAAAATGAGGATATGTTAGAGTGACTGAACAAAAATGTTCATGTTGCTATAATTATTGCATAAGACTTTTATTATAAGCCAAAATTCAGCCTATTAAATTTGTAACTAACATTGCTCCCTAATTCAATCTTCCCCAAATCTCAATTATCACATGCGCATCATTCAAGTTCAATATTATGTATTTCTAGGGACCAAAACTGATATTATACACCATTTTGTAATTCAAATAGTCAAGGAATCACTTTGAAATGCTTTTCAACAATGTTGAATCTTTTTTTTCCGAACAAATGTCACATATGTGGATAGTAAGTTATCATGTAGAATACGAAACCATAATATTCAAACTATTAGTCATGGTTTGATATATTTTATTTTATATTTAGTTTTTAGTTCCTGGAAGAATAGCAATGTTTGACAAATAGTTCATTTGCTTAACCGCTTAAGGTATTTCATCAAACATTTCTAAAAAAGTGCATTGTCGTAATAACGCTTAATATATTTTATCACGATTCATTGTTAACAATATGCTTAGAGACATTATTGTTTTATGTTATAGTGTTAGGCCACGAAAATAGCGAAAAACAACATCGACTCAACATTTAATTTCTACTCACAAGGTCGCTTACGAAGATTTTCTTAACCAATGCGAAAGTATAGGACGAATATTTTTTAATCAATTATGATTAATTAACGTAATAAACTCTTATGTAGTATATAGCTTTCTCTGCCTTTTTCGTTGTCTTTCAAGGGCCTAATTATATGTTGGAATCATATTTATAGTAGACAATTTAATATTAGAGTGAGGAACTCAAGCAGTTTGTGGGCATGTGCGCATTGAGTGTAGCGATGTTCAAATGGTCGGGTTTCAGTTTAACGAGATTATTCGGTTCTGAAGATAAAATATAACCGCCAAATTATCGAACTGAAGTTGACTAAATCCAATCCAAACAACCCGAATTAATCTCGGGTTAATCGGTTTGGGACCAAAATATTTGATATAATATAATAGGCAAAACAACTGTGACATATGAAAATAAATCCTGATGGTGAAAACTTAGAAAACCCGTCATTCATTGTTTTTTGAAAACATATCCGTAACAAGACTAAAATAGAAGCTTAGACACCCCAATATCAACAATACTCCCATGTTACAATTTCACCACATATCAAACATGGGTATCATGAGCGGACCTCTGTCGTGATGTCAATAAAAAAAAGTCTAGGACGATCTCTCGAACTCTCAGTCAAGTCGCTTTGTATCCACGTCGTGTTTTAACACATCACGTTAGGAGCAAAAAAGGATTAAAGATGGTTATTCGTGACGAAGATGTAAACCTCACTAATACCACCACTAATATGGTCTACAAAGAAGTGCTACACAATTTTGATCACGTTCACATGTACACATATCTTACATTAGTAGAAATAAAGTATTTAAGCTGTTTATTTGTTTTTGGATTTTTGACTATTGTGTTATAACGTATGTTTGATTATCACTAATTGTATACTTTACATTTGATTATTCAGATGTGGTTCTTTCTAACTTATAACTTCATAATATGTAATGTCATTTACTATTTTTTTTCGATGTTACTTTAAAATATCCGTGAATTTCACGGATTTTTAACTAGTGTGATTAATATTTGTTAGTTGTTTTGAGAAAGAAAAAAAATCCCCTATGGAACAAAAACATATAACAAGTACCAAGTAGCTCTTTTTCTTGTGTTCGGGCAATTCTTTGTGTGGTGTCATCTAGAAGATGAAACAATGTTGTACATGTTTCTAGTGCCTTCTTTATAACTTATTCAACTCATGTCAATTCAAATTCTATTTTATTCAAAAGAGTGCATACACTGCTACACAAAAGCTTAAATAGATCACTTCATATAGTGTGGTTTTGTTAAAAATCGATCTATTAGATGGATATGTTCAAAAAAGATCTATTAGATGGAAAGGATGGCGAAATATAATAAAAAGATCGGTTATTAGTCTAAACACCGATCTAACTAATTTTAAATATAATAAGATCAGTAATACTGTCATAAATCAGACCCTCGTAACAAAATTAATGCAACAAGCTGCCCCGCTTTTCCTAAAGTTTCATACTAAGGCATACAACAATTGTACAAAACTGAAAAAACAAATAGACGAAAGTGTTTGGATAAAAGATTCATAAATCAAATAAATTAAGCTTCAAGTAGTATTACCTCAGTAGTAAACGTGGGACGAGTGAGTGCCAAAACAATATGATAACCATTTTCAACCTAAACATATCTTAGTGAGTGTGTATCAAACACAAAAGCGGCAACAGCTTGCTCGCTAAGGCGACAATAATCCAAATATAGCTTTCTTAATTTTGGGCATCCTAAATTGTTGTGTTTATTAGATGCTATTGTTCGTTGATTTACAATGTTGTTTATATATAGGTTCTTTTGATGAATTTGTTATGTGTGAGGATTGAGATCCTATCATTATATTGACTCGTTGAAGTAAGTTACTTTAACTAAAATTTTAGCTAACCTCTATCTTATATCAATAACATATTTATGGTAACAAATTCAAGAATTTAGTATATATTAAGTTAAAATTATATCCCTTTAGTTAAATACCCGTTCGAAATTAACCTAATAGTGGTTAGTTTCGAATTGTCCCCATTTGGGACTGCTTTTTAAATATTTTATCTCATTTAGGATGTGATTACGTATTATGAGATCGAGTATTATTTGAGAAAATTCGACATCATTTTTCCTTACTCCTATGAGTTTGCGTTTTATGCGCATACTTGAGGAGTTACGGAAAATGTTGACGATTTTTATTCAGTAATACTCGACTCATAATACGCATTCACGTATGAGACTAAATATCTAAAAAGTGGGTTAGGATTGACGGCTTGCAACTATTTTCATATGTTATCATATCATGCATGCATCTTAATAAAAATATAAATTTGTATATTTTAGATGGATCGTAGGAAGTGGATGTACAGTATAGAACGTGCTACCCCTAAATACATCAAAGGGTTGTCTGAGCTTATTAAAATTGCTAAGGATCATCAAGCAAAGACTAGAGAAGCCCAGATTTCATGTCCGTGTAAAGACTGTGCACATTTTATTTATCATGATGATATTGAAACGATTAGATACCATTTATTTAAAGGGTTAATACACAAACAGGTTACTCAAGTTTCCAAAAAATTTGGCCTAAGTAACTAGAGTTTCATTTTGTTCATCCAGGTTACTCATGTTCACGGGTTTGTTAACAAGGTTACCCAACGTTTATATAACTTAGACAATTGTTACTTAGGTGAGGGGTTACCGGATGAGAAGCGGGTATTGTGCCCACTTGTCCAATTAAACATTTTTTTCAAATTAAACATTAAATAAACCATTTTATCATATTAAATAAATCATTTTATCAAATTAAACATTTTTTTCTTTTCATTTTTCTTATAATAGAAAAAATCTAAATTCTCAAAAATTTCATCCATCCTTATCTTCACTCCGTAAACCATCACCATCATCATCAGCAGCAACTCTAAATCACTAAATTCAATAAAATAAATATTCAATAAATCAATGGAACTAAGTAAACCATCACGTCGATGCTGTTTTCAGATCATCAGCAGCTCTAAATCATCATCACCATCATTATCTTCACTCCGTAAACCATCACATCGATGTTGTTTTCAGATCATCAGCAACAGCTCTA